>VOPJ01005853.1:41678-75551 GCA_014673585.1 Semibalanus balanoides
ACTTCGAAAGTTTGCCGAGGAGAATGTCTATATTGACAGTGTCAAAAGCGCGGGCCAAGTCTAGGTATATACCTACCGATAGGTTTCCGTCAGCCATGTTTGCAGTCACATAGTCATGCAATAGTGATACTGGCATATACGTGGAATGTTTTGGCCTGAAGCCAAATTGATAATTGTATATAATGTCATGCTCGGAGAGAAACGTTATCAGTTGATTATACATAATCGATTCAAGCACCTTTGACAAGACCGGCAATACTGAAATGGGTCTATAGTTAGAAAAAGTTTTACGACATCCACTCTTGTGTATGGGTAAAACCATCACTCTACTGTGGACAAACTCCGGCAAGGCTAAACACTGGGAGGGGGGAGGGCGAAGGTACCATTGGGGGTTGGGCGAACTCAACAGTGGGTGGGGCCGACGGCTACCCCAAAAGTATATAAATCGACACCTATGGGTCACTCACTTGTTTCGTCCTTGGCACACTCCGCCTGGTATACAGCAAGCCGTGATAGTCTAGCGGTTAGGACCCCGCGTTGTGGCCGCGGTAACCCCGGTTCGAATCCGGGTCACGGCAAAAACTATTTTAGGGGGAATATCAAGAGACGTTGATTGATGACAAAAGAGTATATCGCAGTGTGTTTGTAGTCTCCCTGGCTATGTGTAATAACAGCCGGAAGTCGAACATCTTTGCTCATAAGTCAGGGCCTTAGCTCGCCAAGTCCAACTCACTGAAACCAGCTCGCCAGGTCCGACTCACAGTCAAGGCCTTAGCTCGCCAGGCCTAAATCACAGTCAGGGCCTTAGCTCACCAGATCCAACTCACATAACCAAGCTCACCAGGCCCAACTCACAGTCAGGGCCTAAACTCGCCAGGTCCAGCACACAGTCAGGACCTTAGCTCACCAGGTCCAACTCACAGAACCATGCTCGCCAGGCCCGACTCACAGTCAGGACCTTAGCTCGCCAGGTCCAACTCACAGAACCATGCTCGCCAGGCCCGACTCACAGTCAGGACCTTAGCTCGCCAGACCCAACACACAGTCAGGGCCCTAGCTCACCAGGTCCAACTCACAGTCAGGGCCTTAACTCGTCAGGTCCAACACACAGTCAGGACCTTAGCTCGCCAGGTCCAACTCACAGAACCATGCTCGCCAGGTCCAATACATAGCCAGGACCTTAGCTCGCCAGGCCCAACTCATAGTCAGGGCCTAAACTCGTCAGGTCCAACACACAGTCAGGACCTTAGCTCGCCAGGCCCAGCTCACAGAACCATGCTCGCCAGGCCCAACTCACAGTCAGGACCTTAGCTCGCCAGGCCAACTCACAGCAGGGCCGTAAGTCGCAGGTCCAACACACAGTCAGGACCTTAGCTCGCCAGGTCAACACACAGTCAGAACCTTAGCTTCGCCAGTCCAAACACACATCAGGACCTTAGCTTCGCCAGGCCCAACTCACAGAACCATGCTCGCCAGGCCCAACTTCACAAGTGCAGGACTTAGCTCGCCAGGCCCACTCCACCAGTCAGGGCCTAAACTCGTCAGGTCCAACACACAGTCAGGACCTTTAAGCTCGCCAGCGCCCAACTCACAGTCAGGCCTAAACTCGTCAGGTCCAACACACAGTCAGGACCTTAGCTCGCCAGGTCCCAACTCACAAGAACCATGCTCGCCAGGCCCAACCTCACAGCAGGACCTTTAGCTCGCCAAGGCCAACTCCACAAGTCAGGGCTAAACTCGTCAGGTCCAAACACACGTCCAGGACCTAAGCTCGCCAGGGTCCAACACACAGTCAGGACCTTAGCTCGCCAGGCCCAACTCAACAAGAACCATGCTCGCCAGGTCCAATACACAGTCAGGACCTTAGCTCGCCAGGCCCAACTCACAGTCAGGGCCTAAGCTCGCCAAGTCCAACGCACAGTCAGGACCTTAGCTCGCCAGATCCAACTCACAGAACCATGCTCGCCAGGCCCAACTCACAGTCAGGACCTTAGCTCGCCAGGTCCAACACACAGTCAGAACCTTAGCTCGCCAGATCCAACACACAGTCAGGGCCTTAGCTCGCCAGGTCCAACTCACAGAACCATGCTCGCCAGGCCCAACTCACAGTCAGGACCTTAGCTCATCAGGCCCAACTCACAGTCAGGACCTTAGCTCGCCAGGTCCAACACACAGTCAGGGCCTTAGCTCACCAGGTCCAACTCACAGAACCATGCTCGCCAGGCCCAACTCACAGTCAGGACCTTAGCTCACCAGGCCTTACTCACAGTCAGGGCCTTACTCGCCAGGTCCAACACACATTCAGGGCCTTAGCTCACCAGGTCCAACTCACAGAACCATGCTCGCCAGGCCCAACTCACAGTCAGGGCCTAAGCTCGCCAGGTCCAACACACAGTCAGGACCTTAGCTCGCCAGGTCCAACTCGCAGAACCATGCTCGTCAGGCCCAACTCACAGTCAGGACCTTAGCTCGATAGGCCCAACACACAGAACTATGCTCGCCAGGTCCAACACACAGTCAGGGCCTTAGCTCACCAGGTCCAACTCACAGTCAGGGTCTAAACTTGCCAGGTCCAACACACAGTCAGGGCCTTAGCTCGCCAGGCCCAACTCACAGTCAGGGCCTTAGCTCGCCATGTCCAACTCACAGTCAGGACCTCGGCTGAGTTCAGGTCCGAAGTGGCTTTCAAACTTTGCAGCCTTAGCGGACTTACATTAGAGCAGGGAACAAGCCAAAACGATGAATAAAATAAATGGAAATATGACACATATCTACTGTTCATGCTGTTATGGTGTGTTTGCCCGATGTTTCGAAGAGCCAAGATCTCAAAGTTAAAACCGCTTATCAATCAAACTACGCTTCAATGCTATTTGCATTGCGCTGGGACGCATACAGAGTGCTGGGCGGCTGGCAACCCACCACCAGATCGCCTAGGGCCGCTCGAAGGCGTCTCATTTGCCCGCTGAGCCGACAGCGATTCACAGCAGCAGTAGCAGCAGCGCCACCTATGTAGTCCTGGCGGCCTCCACCGAGGGAAAACCGGCACCTCCTGTGTCTGTCCGCTCAGTTGTGACGACTGGAGCTGGGTGGTCGGTACCTTCTCGCTGATTACTCTCTGACATGGCGCCCTGTCGGTGCCACCTCCCGCTGCTGCTGCTGCTGCTGATGCTCGCCGTCTGGCCATCACTCGCCACTCCAGTCCCCGCCGCCGACAACGCCTGGCAGTATGACGTGATCGACCGCTTCAACGACATCACACACCAGAACATCGACCGCCAGAACATCGACCGCCAGGGCATCGACCACCAGGGCATCGACCGCCAGGGCATCGACCGCCAGGGCATCTACAACGCGTTCGAGAACTACATCTACTACCCTCCGTACAGCAGCTCCAACAGCTACAGCAGCTCCAACGGCTACAGCCCCTCCAACGGCTACAGCAGCTCCAACGGCTACAGCCCCTCAAACAGCTACAGCCCCTCCAACAGCTACAGCAGCTTCAACGGCTACAGTCCCTCCAACAGCTACAGCCCCTCCAACGGCTACAGCCCCTCCAACGGCCACGGTGCCACCGAGCGACTCCAGTAACGGGGGCAGCTTTGGCAGCTGGAGCAGCTCCAGCGGCTCCGGCGGCTCCCACGGCTCCGGCGGCTCACACGGCTCCGGCGGCTCCGGCGGCTCCGGCGGCTCGAGTCGTCACGTGCTGTGGCTGGAGCCCCGCTGTGACTGTGCGCCGATCGACCTGCTGGCGCTGCTGTCGGGCGGCACGGCACTCTGTGCGATGGCTCTGATCTGCATCCTGCAGTCCTCGAGCGGCATCAGCATCACCACTGGCTTCAACGTCTCCGTGGTGAGCCGCCAGCTGCTCACCGACCGGCAGCTGCGGGACACATGGCAGCTGCCGGAGAGCTGGCAGCTGCCGCAGCTGCCGAGCCAGCTGGATCGGGTCCTGCAGAAGCTGCCGAGCCAGCTGCAGCCGTTACTGCAGATGTTGTCGAAACAGCTGCAGAGGGTGCTGCAGCAGCTGCCGGAGCAGCAGCTGGCTGACCAAGTCACGGACGCTACCTGCGAAGTGGCCCGGCAGCTGGAGACGGGGCAGCTGGGACGCTCGGTAAGATAGAGAGATGGAACATCTGGTTATGCATTTCCTCATTTATGATTTGGCATCTTTTTAGAAGATATGTTTACGTGATAAAGACTGAGCTCTATCGGCAATTATTTCCATGTTATCCCCCAATTAAGTCATTTCCCGTAGCTAGGTTGAATGACGTGCCCACCCAACTCTATTTTGCCCCGACAAGGCAGAATGTTCAAGCCGATAAAGGTTCACGTTGGGACTAGTTTCAGCTATTTGCCGTTGACTGAAATGACCTCAGGTCGGTGGCGTCGGCCGTGGTCACATATCAGTAGGTGGGCACGACCACCGTTCCGAAGTTTGGCAACACGTAAGGTCTCAACTCTTGAGTGCCAGTGAACAGGAAATGCGGTGATAAGAAGGTATCGGTTAGTATCTGCGCAACTTATCCCTGACGAACGGGGCAATAGAACAGCTGACGAAGAACGCTGATCACGGAGAGTACCACACCACAAGCTCCAGATACATTTCATTCATTTCACGCATTTCATGCATTTCATGCATTTCATGCATTTCATGCATTTCATACATTTCATGCATTTCACGCATCTCACGCATTTCACGCACTTCATGCATTTCCTGCATTTCCTGCATTTTATGCATGTCATGCACGGATTTTATTACTTTTGTCTTTTTTCTTCTGTTCTGCTCGGGACATGAGTAGAACTGGGTACCAGTATTTGAAATGGATGTCGTTTCAGGGTCAATGTCAGTGCTATGTCGGCATGCTCGGCGTCCTGACCGGCTCCGCTGCGCTCGGGGGACTGATCGTCTACGCCCTGCAGCTAGCCAGCTCCGCCAGCAGCAGCAGCAGCAGCGGCAGCAGCAACAGCAGCAGGTCACTCGACACCGACAGCAGCATCAGCTCCATACTGCGGCTGGTCAACTCCACCAGCAGCGGCCGAGCTTTCGACACGGACGGTAGCGACAGTAATATGTTTGTCGACCAGCCCGACGAATTACTACGCAGAGACACAGGTGAGAGAAGAAATGTGATACAAGTTCTAGGTAAATTAGAGTCGAACTGTGGAGTGTCTTCGGATTACGAGCTGGAACGTATGTTATTGATTGTTGTCAATTGTGACAACATTTAGCATTGGCTCGTGCGCCAGATATTGTTTCGTCTCCACCTACCCCACGTCTTCCATTACATATGTCAGCTTTGATGAAGCATGCACGTACTTGCTGGAACTTGAACACCTGTTCATCAATAAAATTCACCCCAATTTTGTCAGATATCCAAAGGTTCGTACCCGTTTCATCTTATTTGCTTACGTTCACGATCTGAACCCTTTTATCACATACAACGGTTAACATGCTCTGTCTATCCGCATTGTCTGTCATCACCCACTGGCGGATCCAGCCTCCCCAATATGAGGGGGGGCTAATTTTTGCTGTGGGACTCCAAGTACTTGACCCTGGGGGGAGGGGGTAGGGTCGAGTGTGAAAAAAAAATTATCTAGTGTAATTTTTTTAATGTATCACTTACCTATACCCAAAATACGATTTATCGGCGTGTTTGGTGCACTCAAATACCTACAAGATACAAAATACAAAATACCACGACGCTCCAGGTCAAAATAGTGTCAAAACAGGCCACTTTGCCTACTCCCATTGCTTATATCGCTACCAAATGGCTACCCAAATGGAGGAAACAGAACGAACAAATTAGGAAAACACGAACTAGGCAAAAATAACTTACTTTTCCGTCAACTTATTTTTCACAGCCAGTATCCATTTTTCATCACCATTTTTAGCGGATATGGGGGGGGCTAATTTCTATTGCCGCCCCTGTCCGCGGCCTGGAATGGGGGGGGGGGCTTTAGCTCCAACCGCCCCCTGGATCCGCCAGTGTCATCAACTGAATAATATAAATGTATGGTTTTAATATCCACGACATTGTAAATTGTAGTCAAAAGGCCCGGGCCGACCATAACGTAAATTTACTTGATGACCTTTATTCCTAAACAATCAAATCCAACAGCTGCATGTGCTTGTGTCAGCTTTTGTGCGTGGTGTCCATGCGAGCTTTCAGCGGTGTCATTCGACGTCCCCCGGCGTCAATGACCTGCTCTTCAACCGTCACGAATGAGCACAGGACGTATAGTCGTTCAGATGTACTACTCTGACTATAGTGGGGATCACAGCAGTGATCATCTGCCATTCCGTCTATCTCTTGTCTCTGGCCTTTGATGATCTCTCTGTCCCTCAGTCCCGCCCCTGGCTGCTGGCTGTCCTTCTGTCACTCTGACCTGACCCTGGCCGCTGACCGTCCCTCTGTCCCTCTGTCCTGACCCTGGCACTGGCCGTCCTCTGCCCTATATCGCCCCCTGGCCGCCGTCCCTCGCTCGTCCGCCTCGGCACTGGCGTCCCTCTTGTCCACCCTGCACTGGCCGTCCTCTGTCGACCTGGCCAACTGCTGTCCCTGTCCTCTGTCTGAACCCTGCCACGGACCGACCTTAGTTCCTCTGAGCACCTGACCCGCCACTGGCCGTCCTCTGTCCCCTTGTCCCGACCCTGGACTGGCTTTTTTCCCCTCTGTCCCTTCTGTCCTACCTGCACTTGGCTGTCCTGTCCCTCGTCCTGACCGGCCAACTGGTCCCTGCCTGACCCGGCCACGTGAACGTACCTCTGTCCTGTCCTGACCTGGCCACGGCTGTCCTCTTCCGACTGGCCACTGATGTCCCTGCGTCCCGACCCTGGCCACTGCGTGCCCTCTGTCCCGCCCTGGCCCATGGCCGCCCTCTGTCCGACACGCCACTGGCTGTCCTCTTCCTCGTCCCCGACCTGCCACTGGCTACCCCTCGTCTCTGACCCCTGGCACGACCGTACCTCTGTTCCCACTGGCCACTGGCCGTCCTCTTCCCGCCTGGCCAGGCCGTCCTCTTCCGACCCGGCCACTGGCTCCCCTCTGTCCCCTGTCCTGACTCCTGGCCACTGCCGTCCCTGTCCCGACCCTGGCCACTGGCTGGCCCTCGTCCCTCTGTCTGACCCTGGCACGGCGTCCCCTGTCCGACCGCTGGCCAGGCGCCCCTCTGTCCTCGTCCGGCGCGGCTGCCCCCTGTCCCCTGTCCTGACCCTGGCCACTGGCTCCTCTGTCCCGACCCTGGCCACTGGCTGCCTCCTGCCTTCTCTCGTCCTGAACCCTGGCGCTGGCTGCCCCTGCCCGTCTGCCCTGCACTGGCCGTCCCTCCTGTCCCGACCTCTGGCCACGGGTGCCCTACCTCTGTCTGGCCCGTGGCTGCTGGCTGCCCCTCTGGCCCCCCGCCTGGCCACCTGGCTCCTCTGCACGACCCGGCAAGGCGCCCTCGTCCCTCTGCCTGACCTGCTGCGGCTCCTCTGTCCTCTGTCCTGAGCTGGCACTGCCGTTCCCTCTGTCCCGACCGCCACTGCGCTGCCCCTCTGCCCTCTGTCCTGACCCTGGCCACGCGTCCCTCTGTCCGACCCTGGCACCCGGCTGCCCGCTGTCCTGCTGTCCTGACTGGCCACTGCCGTCTCTGTCCGACTGCACTGGCGCCTCTGTCCTCTGTCCTGACCGCTGTCCCCTGGCCGTCCCTCTGTCCGACCTCTGGCCATGCTTCCCCCTGTCCTCTTCTACCCTGGCGCTGGCTGCCCCTCTGTCCAATCTGGCCACTGGCTGCCCCGTCCTCTGTCCCGATCCGGCCACATGGCCGCCTCTGTCCGACCCTGGCACTGAAGTCTCTGTCCCTCTGTCCTGATCCCCCTGGCCACTGCCGTCCTCTGTCCGACCCGGCCCACTGTCTGCCCCTCTGTCCCCTGTCCGCCCTGCACTGCGTCCCTCTGTCCGACCTGGAGCACTGCGCCTCTGTCCTACCTGTCCCGACCTGGCCAACTGGCCTCCCTCTGCCCGACCCGGCCACGGCTGCCCCTCTGTCACTTGACCCTGCCACGGGCCGTCCTCTGTCCGACCCTGGCACTGGCTGCCCCTCTGTCCCTCTGTCCTGGCCCTGGCTGCTTGGCTGCCCCTCTGACCCTCTGTCCTGACCCTGGGCCATGGCCGCCCTCTGTCCCGACCTGGCACTGCTGCCTCTGTCCTCTGTCCGACCCCTGGTGCTGGCTGCCCTCTGTCCCTCTGTCCTGACCCTGGCCACTGGCCGTCCCTCTGTCCCGACCCTGGCCACGGCTGCCCCTCTGTCCCCTGCCGAACCCTGCGACTGGCCCCCCTCGTCCCGACCGAACCTGGCTGGCTCCCCCTGTCCCTCTCCTGACCCTGGCGCGGCTGCCCCTCTGTCCCAATCTGGCCACGGCTGCCCTCTGTCCCTCTGTCCTGGCCTCTGCCGCGTAGCTGTTCTGTCCAACCTGGGACTGGCATCCCTCTGCTCCTCCTCTGTCCCGACCTGCGCCACTGGATGCCTCTGTCCCGACCCTGGCCACTGGATCCTCCGTCTGACCCTGCCACTGGCATCCCGCTCTGTCCCTCGTCCTGACCCTGGCCACGGCTGCCTCTCTTCCCTGTCCTGACCCTGGCACTGGCGCCCCTGTCCCGACCCTGCACTGGCTGCCCTGTCCCTCTGTCCGACCGCTGGCCAGGCTGCCCCTCTGTCCCTCTGTCCTGGCCCGGCTGCTCGCTGCCCCTCTGTCCTCTGTCCGACCCTGGCTACTGGCGTCCCTCTGTCTCGACGGCCACTGGGCTGCCTCTGTCCCGTCCTGGCCCTGGCTGCTGGCTGCCCCTCTGTTCCAACTCTGGCCACTGTCTGCTGTCATTCTGCCGCTGTCCTGACTGGCGCCATCCTGACAGCAGCCGGCGCTGGAGTCGTGTAAAGAGTGTTTGCAGTGACCGATGGTGGACTGTGGCGATGGATGACCGGATTGTAATGAGCAGCAACTGCTGCGATGAGGGACTCGATGTTCAGCCCCGACAGCAGGCAGAGACGCGCGCATACACCCGGGCCAACCCGGGAATGCCGACCTGACCCACGGCTACGACTCCCCCGGAGCCTATGTAATTCAATCCAGCGCTGCACGCAGGACATCGCAGCATGGTCGAGATCCACGCCGCCGCTGTCGTTCTAAATGCGGCCGTCTACTCTACCGTGAGCCGAATGTTGAGACCGCCTTCCTTCGCGGCAGATGGCGCAAGCGCCGGGGCTTTCGGACGGACGGCGACACGCTGGGAAAGGTGTCCGGCCGAACTACTCTGCGTGCCGTTCCACGCTGTGTGACTCCAACAGACACAGCGCGCTTATCGGGGGTGACGCGCCAGCCGTCTGACGCGAATAGCCAGTCAGGTGTACGGGCCACCACCGGAGCGGCGCGTAGGGATCATACGGGGGACGCACCGAGGTGGCGCCATCACGGGACACAAGGGACGTAGCCCAAAGCGGGGAAACGGGGACATGGCCTCCTCCGGAACGAAATAAATTCAACTGGATAGAAAGATTATTTGAAAACCCGACCCTACCCCCCCCACCCCCCCGGTACGCAGCATCTATGGCTGAGAGGAGCAAAATTGTTTTTTTTTCGACGAATGCCCCCTCTGACCAAAACGGCTACGTGCCTGGATCATATGGGGACGGCCACCGAGGCGGGGTGGCATGGGATCATAAAGAATGACATTGACATTACGCTCTGCCTGCACTGAGTGCACTAGCCATAGTGCTGCTGTTGTTATACTGCTATGTCTGTATGTTTTTTTTCAGTCTGTCGGTACTGGCTATTGGATCTCAACCCTCGCCCGGGTAGGGGTGGATGCCACCCCATCGTTTTTTTGTGTGTTTTTTTTTTCGTGAATAACTCACGCAGTTATTAACTGATAGTAATGAAACTCTCGGTATCCTACTTTTAAACAATTTGACACATATTCAAATTTTTCGAACTCTACCTTGTATGACCCGTGAACTATGACCTGTTTCTCAAAGTCATGTCAGGCGCATCTGGCGTCCCGTGGCATTGATCCTTGTTACATGAGCACTGTGTAGTTTCCGAGTGTTTGTTGTCCAAGAGTATATGCGCAGGTGTTTCCAAGTGACAGTTGTGGCTTCCGCTGAGATTTTGACCCCGGCTGACATTTTCAGAGGTCAGCCGAGGTCACTGACCTCCGATGACCTCATTTTGTTTTGCATCTGGCCATTTCTAAAATAATTTGTGACGCTGATTTCAAATCCGGGATTCATTTTACATAATTAAATGTTCCACTGGGATCATACGCTTCCACAGATCAACTGACCTGTGAAAACAACTTTCCCATGTCACTGACCTCAGATGACCTGATATGACCTTTTTGGAATTTGGCAGTTTATAGAACATTTTGTGACACTTATTTCGAAATCGGCAAATATTAAGCATACTGAAATGTTCCTTGACTATTTTAGCACGATCAGTATTCAATTTGTACACATTTACGATTTGATGACATTTGGGTCATTTACTTGACCTCAGATGTCACCCAGGGGCCAGGACCTTACAATTGGGTGTCAATGGCTTCCTCTCGTCACAAGCAACACGCTTGTTTTTTAATCAAAGCGCTCTAGCTCAACTAGGGGCGAAACGCCAATAGGAGGTCGTATCCCTTCCCGGACACGCAGTGATCTTGGCTTCCTCTCGTTATCACGTACCCGGGCGAGGGTTAAATAATGTTGCTGTCTGTCCTTCGTTGCAGCCTGCCGGTGTCGTGGCTGCTCAGCCGGTCGGGACACGCCGAGTTGTCCTTCAATCGTCTGTGTGCGGCGCTACAGGTGTCCCGGGAGGACCTCTGTCACCAGCACTACCCCCGGTGTGACGTCACAAGGTGGACAACGCTCACCGCTGGTGCACCGTAGAGGAGGTCACCGCGGGCCGGGATTCACTGAATAGAGGAGGTCACCGCGGGCCGGGATTCAGTGTAGAACACAGACGCGGGCATTACAGACGGGTGAAATGTGTGCATACATGCTGTGCTCGTTATTGTTAGTATTATCGTTTTGGTAATCGGTATTTTGTATAAGTAAATGCTATATCGTGACATTAGAATTAGTTGCGTATTGTGTCAGATTTGGCAAAATTAGCATGCATCGGTTCTTGTTATGAGCAGGAGAAACATGGGCGGCATCTCCCCAAAACTGTATTCTGGTTGTGATAATATACTATATGTTACAGTGTGTGATGTATTTTCGTCAGTTCCCTTACTGCACTGCTGAATTTTATGATACCGTTGCGTCAGGATGATTGAAAAACTTGTGACACTTTAATGATTCTCCCGAAAATGAGAAAACCAGACGAATTCCGTATTCCTACACGTAAATAAATGCTGATGACAGAAGTGACAGCAGACACATGCAATAAAACGGGGCACTTCCTCTAAGGACATTGTCTCCGATCCGTCCGTATTCGCGGGCACGCTGTGCGCCCGGCCTAACAACACCCATCTGTCTCCTCACCACTGGGCGCCCTAATAATACCGAACTGTGTTTGGGAATATTAACCGCGCATCTTAACGGCGCGCTCCTCTCTGGCAGGCTAGTTAAATCACATCCCCAGGGGGGGGGGGGGCGCCCATGATTGATTGAAGGAGGTCCATTTTCTGTCAGAGGTGCACTGGACCGAAACGAAGGAAGTTTTCCATCTTCCCGGGATAGTTGGACGCAGAAACAGCGAAATGTAACTGATATATTCTGATAAAGATTGACAACCAATTTAGCCCATCCCTGCAGCTGGAGCAATGTCGCCACGAAGAATAAATGTTCACACCAAACAAAGTCAATTGATGGGCCTGTGATAGGCTGCTTCTTTGTTGTTTCTGTTTCCGATGGACATTGTTTGGAAAATATAACTTGTAATGGTGATGGCATTTGAGTCACGCAATAATCTCACAGAAAATAATAATTCATTGTCAGCCTGGCTGACAATGAAAGCAGCCTGGCTGACACTGCATTGCACGTCATTACTTGCATCTGCAGTCTGCACCGACATATAGGGAAGGTTGGGTGGGGTCTGCAACTTTGAGTTATTTGCTTCAATAAGTGATCCTATATTGGGCCGGAAAGCACGGATCATTGTGCTTCAGTCTACTATTTCCAGACAAAGTACTGCGCTTCTACCAGACTTGTATACGATTAATTATTTTTCGAACGATTCAATCACGACTCAAAATCTACGTTAGTTGATTCAACCCCGACTCAATCAGACATCAAAGCTATGCTATTCGATTCAAAAAGAGAAACGGCGCGTCCGACTCATCGATTTCAAAAGTATTGAAGCCATGAATAGTCGACCAATCTCATTTTGAATCATAAAAGACTCAATCACACTCAAACATGATAACATTTGAACTTAAGACTGAGAAGTGAAGTATATTGAAATCGGCATGGTATTTCAATGTTGAAATTTTGTGGATATTACATTGGTTAAAAAACTTGAAGTTTGAAGGCGTCCTTGAACTAAATGCGTGTTGATGAGTCGCAATCCGATCAGTCAGCTCGTCTAATATTTGTCCATCGACTCATCATGGCTTCTACATGACCATCGACTCAATCACGACAAAGCCAAGTCCCAAAAAATTAGAGGACCAATCAGTTTGAGGCAAGAAACTGCTGGAGGAGGAGTCGCGACTCAATCAATTGAATCGTGATTGTTCAACCGTGAGCTGTATATATTAAAACATATGCATAATATACTCGATAACCTAACCCATAATGCGAAAATATAAAAAAGTCAAATTAAAATAAAGCGCTTCCGTTGCGCCTCTTCAGCCATAAAAATATGTTTTTAAAGAATGTTTATGCGACGAAGCGGCCAGCCGAAGCTCTAATTAATTGTTTTTGTTTTAAAATATTTCGGCATATGAGAAAGGTTAAGATAAAAAACACAGAGTCGAATCGTATCAATATGGCTCACCACGAAACCGTAGTCAGTCTCTCACTGCGAAAGTGAATAGCGTCTCCTGGATATCATGAGAGTACATGGCGGGTAACTAATAACAGAGAGTAAATAAGGACGCCCGGAGACTACAATCATGGTTTAGATCGCATTAAGCATGTTGGCGCCGCACGTGCAACAAAAACTGCGTGCAGTCTATTATTACTAAAATGCGTAATCTTTAATTTATCTAAAATCTAAAATGCTGAACCATGAAAAGCACTCGTTAATTAATTAGCCGCCCTTGAATATTGGCTGAGCATAGGCGGCGAACTACGGGGGGACACCGGGTCACCGTGTCCCCTTGAATTTCCAAGGGGGCACGCATAGCAAAGTGCCCCCATTAAATTTGGTATGGCTAAGGTGCATGACTTAGGCCAAATTATCAATTTGTAGAAACGCATTTATATAATGTCGTGAATATTAACGAACATGCTAGGTAATGCTCGTGAAAAAACGATAAAAGGTTGCAAAATCGTAGAAAATATAGTTTTTTAGCATATTGCAAACGAAAAACGTCTAAGAAAAAAAATCTTCAAAACGGTTATGTCGGTTTTGCAAAATTTTGGTTTTCTGATCCTTAAGAATACCCAAAACTGATCTATAAATAAGTTTTTCACAAAATAAATATTCTTATATCTGTTAAAAAGGGAACATATATGACAAAACCACGAATGGATCCGAAAACCAAATTAAATTTCAAAGCAATATCTTTATTTTCGACTGACTTGTGGCTTCTTAACAATAAGTAACTCATGACGTCATTTTTAGAAGGTAAGTTTTTTTAGCCTTTAGTGACCAGATACACTAACGGGACTATCTCAAGCTGCACAAACCACGTCATCGAACACTGATGACTGAAAATGTGTGTTTTTTTCTTTCTCACGGAGAGTGATTAACAAATCAAATGGAATATTTTAATCTTCGAAAAAATATGTAATATGTATGTAATATGTAAAAATATGTAAAGTAAAAAGGAGCCTTTGACCTGACCGTGACCTGACATATGACTATATTTTGAAAGATACTTTATATGTGTCTAACTAAAAGTTTTCGATTGCCGCCTTGCGCGTCTCGCTGTGGTTATTTGTTCGTAAAATAACGTGGGGGCAAAATATTCCCCCAGCATGGCATGTTCGGCTTAATACCCCAGTGGGGTGCAGGTTAACCCGCGTCCATCTTGTTTCTCAATAACTTGAAAATTATGATAGATATTGACCTATAATTTACCTACAGTTAATTGATGTAGTACTTTGGAGATCATGACGTTCTAATGACGTATCGTGTCTTGTAACGTGTCTTTTCATCCGTTTTGTTAAGGCCTTTCAAAGCTTTGAAAGGGGACCCTTTCAACGATTGGGTAGGGACCCGTTCGGAGGCACCGCTCTGGATGAAATATTGGTTACGTGCCTGGTTTATAGGCCTCTCGGAGGGCCTTGACCTGGTCTTATCCAGCTCATTTAAAGTTGAGGAAAAAGGGGACTCTCAAAATAAAGTGGCCAAAATCCGTAGAGCTTTTCAATTTTAGTGGGAGGGGAGCTTTCAAGCTCGAAAACGAGGCCCTTTCTAGCCCCCCCCCCCCAATGGATGAAATCCTGGCTACGTGCCTGCATCTGTCAGAGCAAGCGCCGAAACGCTGCTGACGACAGTACCTACACCATGCAGCTACAGCGAAGATTCAGTTGCTCGCAACGCCGATAGATGGCAGGAGAGAATGAAATGCATCAGAAAGGCCCACAACTTGGGCTTGGGCCATGTTTTGACCGTGCTCATTCCCTGCGTGAATCATTGGAATCCCCGGCGGGCATTTGGACTGCACTACTCTACTCTACCAGAGTTTAGCAATGCACTTATACATTGACATTATTTTTAACTATTTGCTTCGGGAATCGGTCAGTGTCGTATTTTGATTCCATCAAGAGCAGGGGGACCAAGCCCTCAAGGGGCGCCGAGCCCCCCACATGAGGGCTCCGTCAGCAAAATATGTTGTAGAGTGAGGGGTAGGCTCTGATACATTTTCGTGAGCGCCCTCCCTGCTGCCACATACCTCCAATGACGCCTTCCGATGCACCTCTGAAGGCGCCATCCCACATACCTCCAATGACGCCTTCCGATGCACCTCTGAAGGCGCCATCTCACATAGCTCCAAAGGTGACCTCTAATACCTACAACTTTGAAATAGCCCTCCCGGCTCGCGCTCACACACATCTTCAAGTCCGCCCTTAAATGCACATATGAAGGTGCCCTCCCACATATCTTGAAAAGCGCCATCCGATACGTCACTTCTGAGTGAGCCCTCCCTCACGCCTCTAAAGGCGCACTCCGATACATATACTGAAGGCGCCTTCTCACACACCTCCCAGGGCCCCCTTCGATACACATATGAAGGTGCCCTCCCACATACCTTCAAAAGCGCCCTCCAATACACTTCTGAGTGAGCCCTCCCACACGCCCCCAAAGACACCCTACGATATACCTGCTGAAGGCGCCCTCCTACATACCTCCGAAGGCACCCTTCGATACATCTTCGAGAGCACCCTTCCAAATAGATTCAGAGGCACCCTCTGTGAGACTTATATTCAGCGAGGGACACCTTTGGAGGTATGCAGGGAGGGCGTTCTCGGCCTCGGATATATGTATCTGAAGGTGCTTTTGGACTATTGAGAGGGCGCCTTCAGAGGTGAATCGTGTCGGTGGGCGCCTTTGGAGGTATCTGTGTGGGCGTCTTTAGAGGTGTATCGGAGGGCGCTCTCAGATATATATTGAAGGACGCCTCTGAAAGTGTATTCAAGGGCGCCTGTGAAGGTATGTAGGAGGGTGCCATCGTAGATGTATCGGAGGGCGCCTTTGGAGCCTGTAGAGTGTTATGTGGAAGGGCGTTTTAACGGTGCATCGGTGGGCGCCTTTGAAGGTATATTTGAGGGCGCCTTCAGAAGTTTATGATAAGGCGCCTTTGAAGGCACGCTGGAAGGCGTTTTCAGAGGTGTATTGGAGGTCACCTTTGGAGCTTTGTTGGAGGGCGCCTTCAGAGGTGCATTGGAGGGTGCCTCTTGAAGTATTAGGAAGGGCGCTTTGAAGGTATGCTGGAAGGCGCCTTCAGAGGTGTATTGAAGCGCGCCTTACATTCAGTGGAACGCGCCTCACATTCAGCGAGTCCTTTTCGGCACCCTTCGCTGAATGTGAGGCGCATTTAAAGAACCGAAGGCGCCTTCGGGCATGGGGGCGCCTTTAGCACCCAAGGGGGCAATGGTGCAGTGACCCCCCTAATTACGTCCCTGGAATCGGTAAAAAACACTTTTCTACCGATTCCCTGGAATCCCCCCGGTAATTGACGGTCAAAACACGCCCTTGGTCTTCGGTGTTCTCCGTTTCTTATTTGACAGCCGCGTAGAAAAACATTTAAATAATACAAACACAATGCCATTATCTCAAGACTCTCTGCGGAAAATATTACTTTGGTCGGCATTGGAAGAAAGGGAGTGTAAAATAAAATATACACTTTACATAACGTGCATAGGTAAATACATAGCTCTAGCGAGAATAATAATGGCTTATAACCATCTAATAGAGGAACATTCTGAAAATAAAGAAAATATTAATTGCGCTTCATTAGATGTGCCGAACAAAATATAAATGTGTTTCACAAATAGGCCTTACCAGGAAGCATTTCTCGCTNCCCCTTCTATGATAACCACCAAGACTAAATTACAGCAAAACATAAAATGCGATGGTGTTATGCCTTGGTCGATTTATCGTGGAATGCCCCGACTGTAAGAAATTATCCGATTTCGGTGCCGCGTAGTGGCCTGCAGTAAAGACAGAAGTACCTGCAGCGGAGTAGAGGTGGCGCTGAGAGCAGTGAAGCCGACAATGTCGCTGAAGCAGAGCGTGACGCTGTCGAAATGTTCCGGCAGCACCGGCTCCCCGCGCTTCAGCGACTCAGCCACTGTCCTGTGAGGTCAACAGGGGTCACAGTCAGCTGACGGTCAGCAGTCAGAGGTCAGCGGGGGTCACAGTCAGCTGACGGTCAGCAGTCAGAGGTCAGCAGTCAGAGGTTCAGGGGTCACGTCAGCTGACGGTCAGCAGTCAGAGGTCAGCCGGGTGGTCACAGTCCAGCTGACGGTCAGCAGTCAGAGCTCAGCGGGGTCAAGTCCACTTGACGGTCAGAAAAGTCAGAGGTCAAGCGGGGGTCAGAAGTCAGCTGATCGTGTCAGACAGTCAGAAGGTCAGCTGGGTCCAACAGTCAGCTGACGGCAGCAGTCAGAGGTCAGCGGGGTCCACAGTCAGCTGACGGTCAGCCGTCAGAGGTCAGCTGGGGGCTCACAGTCAGCTGACGGTCAGCAGTCAAGGTCCGCGGGGTTCCCAGTCAGCGACGGTCAGCAGCAGAGGTCAGCTGGGGTCACAGTCAGCTGACGGTCAGCAGTCAGAGGTCAGCGGGGGTCACAGTCAGCTGACGGTCAGAAGTCAGAGGTCAGCGGGGGTCAGAAGTCAGAGGTCAGCGGGGGTCACAGTCAGCTGACGGTCAGCAGTCAGTGGTCAGCGGGGGTCACAGTCAGCTGACGGTCAGCTGGGTCAGCTGAGCTATAAGATAATTAGCCAACAAGAGTTGTGTTTGAAGTAAGCTAGGCTTCCATGAGAAAGGTCACCTGAAAACAGCTTTGGTTTGCTAAGGTCAGGTTAAATTAAGTTGATTTTGCATTACATGACCAGCAGCAGCCCAGGATACTTTCAGCATACATAAAGTCACTAAGCAGTAGCAAAGATCGGAAAAAGAAAGAAGCTGAGTAGTGAGTCAAGTCACTTTGATAAAGCACATCGAGAGTAAGTCAGTTTAACCATTCGCCGCATAGGTTGAGTTACACGTTAATGCCTAACAATGTCGCCGGTCAGCATTGGCAGCGCAGATTTCACTTTGGTCACCGGTGCTTGGCTGGCCTGACACTCAAAACTGATCCTTTAGTTGTAGTTCAGTATGATAAATACCCATTATATAGTTTTATATATTTATACAGTATGATTTGTATTATTATATTCAGTATACTACAACATTATAATACCAATAAACACCCACACGATAAATATTTATACATTGTTAACAAGTCAGCTAGCACAAGCGCTGTTCAAAAGCACTGTGTATAGCTGTATTACTGTATATGTCACCAATGTTACATATCTGCCGGCCGCCGCTTGCGAGTATGCGAATTACCCCAGGGGCGTAGGCTCATTTGAAGTTTGGGGGGGGGGGGCAAATGCATTTTGAAGTCGATTATTTTCATGCAACGTCCATAGGCGTAATGTTAAAATCCGAAAATGTTGGGGGGCAGCCCCCCTGGTCCATAGGCTCCTACGCCTATGGAATTAACTCCGCTGATTTCAAGCGAAGCAATGCACACCTGACATTCGAAAGAACATCGGTGAATTTCACCAATAATTACAATAAGCCGCGCCGGGCCGGTGCTCGGCGCCACTTTCCTCGGGCCAAGGGGGGGTGTTTCGACACCCCCCTTCTAACTCGGCTCCTATGGGACCTAGACATCAACCAAAAATACCGTTTAAGAGCTCGTCAAAAGGTATTTGGAGACTTTTTCGTTGACATTTTTCTCAGGTCACTATTAGAGTCACCAGAGGTCATCAAAGTTCAAATTTTCCAGATTTAGGACATAGCTCCAGATATCCCCAATTCTCGGAAACTATGATAGATAGGAATAACAGTCAAGAACATAGGAGAGATCAGAAGCACTGATGAGTCTGCAGAGTTAGAATCCATACAATAATAATGCAAAGTCCCATGAACCAAGCCCAGACCAGACCAGACCCATTCAAATTAATAATTTGGAATACCTCATGCCCATTGGGGCCCATTCGATAGGCGATAATTGATTTTCACAAGAAATATAAAGGTGACGCGAGAGTGAATGTTTTCATAGGATATATAATATATCAACCTCTGGACATGATATATGAATCTTGATATATCGAACCACTTTGTGGTCACATTATCATGATTGGATCAACTTAGATCAGACATGATTTAAAAATCTTACTGCTCTATATACTTACCCACGTTTATCGTTGTCATGATACGTAGATGTCCAAAGTTCTCAGGTGAGGTGTATAACGTGTATCAGATGATAGCTTTAAACCACATATTTGCAGGTTAAATATCTGGTTTCAAGTGAAAAAAGAACGCTTAGCGACATTTGTTCTAAAAATTGGTTCAAACCCATGCTCACGCCAGTCCATGAAAGTCAAAAATGCATACCAACCCAGACAATCGGAAGAATTGATGGCACCAAGGCGCACCCAGCCCTTATAGTCCCTCATTAGATAGCTATTTAAATTTGCATCGGCCAAGGTCCTCCAAATTTGAGCTCAGATCAATATTAGGCTCAGAGGTCATCAAATGTCAAAAATGCATGTTTTTGGTAAAGAATAGCTTTTCCGAATAGCATTTGATATAAAAAGATGAACACCCTAAAATCATTTAACCTATCGTGTTCCTCTCACAGACTTGAAAGCATATACATGACGACTTCGTAAGGTCAATTTTCACAATTTGACCTCTGGTCTAGTCATGGTACCAGAATGGTCATGTTGCATATGGGGCGACGCGGACAGACGATACAAATACAGTGGTGTCATCCGCTCGTCTCTATCTTCCTTCTATCGTAAGTTATTAGCAAATCATTGCTGATGACCTCAGATGACCTCAGATGACCTTGTAGAGATCTCTTAGAAACAAAAGCACCTAGATCATTCAGAATAAGCTAAAATAACATGATTCTGAAATAATCAGCCTGATCCAATGCATACTTTTAGAATAAGAAGCATCTGTTTATTTTCCCATTCACTAATAATGGGGTGGTCAGGAAATTAACCTGACCTTTGGTCACCGATATAAAAAATCCAAGATAAACACACTTTAGATAGTCATGCTCTCATGAAACCCTGTAAGTACCAAACCAATCCGCTAAAAACTGTGGCTTTGGTGGAACTGCAAACTTTTTCGTAGTTGGGGTCACTTGACCTAGCCTGGTGACCTGACCTGAAATGACCCATTGTCAAAACTTTTTTGAAATCTGTACAATAGATGATGAAACAGGTACTGAAAATTTGGCGGCGCTACGCGCCGCCGTTTCCCCGATATCCAGGAAAAACCTGAGGGGGGGGGGTCTAAACACCCCCCCCCCGGCCCGGCGGGTTTTGGTGTTTTTTTGATAATTGTTTTTTTTTTAATAATTTTGATAATTGGTGAATTGTAATTTGCAGGTAGCAAAAACATGCCCGCGAGGAATTCCCGCAGATTCACTTACGCTGCCAAGATCAAGAGCGATAATGCAATCAGCCCGCGCGGCGTAGGAGGTCTCCAGCCGAACGCGCGGCGTAGGGGGAGGAGTAAATTATACCCCTTCGTATCTTCCGAACCAATGACCGCAGCGATAAGCGCAAGAGAGCGATCGAAAGCTCTCAATTAGACAAATATAACGCACACCCGAAACAATCAAGTTAGGTCATATGTCAGGTCACGGTCAGGTCATATGTCAAAGTCAAGTTATTTAAAATAATGATACATACTTTCGATTACAAATCTTAGATTGAGACTATAATGCACATACATCTCTCAAAGGTATACTGCATCTCCTCCATCAAGTGAAAAAGGAGTTGTAAGCAAAGGGAAAGGTCAAGATCAGGTCACAAAAGGTCACTGTTACCAAGAGGTCAACGAAAGACTTGGAACACATTTTGTAAGGGTTATTTTACACGTAGAACTCGATAGCAGAAGCCATTTTCACAATTTGACACCATAAAATGTCAAGGTCAGATCATCTAAGGTCAAAATTTGAAATTTAGTAACATGAATACACAAGGCACGTTTCAAGATCAGTTTTGTCTCATAATTACAGCAATGGTATTAGTATTTATCTGTATCTATAAAAAAACTTTATTTTACAAAATGACGTCCTTAGTTAGTCATAGTTACTTATATTTCGGGAACAATCAGTCACTGAAAAATACAGATATTGCTTTGAATATCGTTTTAGGTATCTCTTTCACTTGGTTCTCTCATATATATATATATATATATATATATATATATATATATATATAATAATGTATATATATATATATATATTATATATATTATATATATCGTTTTTTAATATCTTGAAAATTGTGATTTTGTGAAAAAATAATAACCAAAATATGAGGGTCAAAACCCAACAAATTGGAAATCCGAGATGTCTATGTTGCAGACCATACAATTTATTTCCTTTAAAGTTTTTCGTTGGCAGCTTACCATAAATTTATATTTTCTACGATTTCGCAAACATTTATCGTTTTTCCACCCAAAACTGCATGATATGACGTCATTGAAACGTTATTTTCTCCCCCAAAGTTCTGCATAATTTTCAGTGGATTTTTTATACGTCAAATTGATGCTGCATAAGGTAGGGGAGAACGGGGCACGTTCTGTCACGGGGCACATTATGTCAGCGGGTTTTCCTCGTGAACTATCCACCGCAGGTATACGGTGTTTTGTTTCGTACATATGTTCCTTTTTAGCTTGGCAGGAGCCCGGTACTATCAAAGCAACAACATGCCTGCGACCAGATTGGTCCAATTAGGAAAAGTTTGTTTTTCAACAGAAATCCAAACTTTTTACAAGTGAACAAAACTTTGGTTAGTGGCCATTCAGATAATTGTATAGTGTCTTTGAATGCTGTCATGGGCCTTTAGGAGTGTCGAGAACATTGTACTGAGCGTTATTCTGTCCCATTCTCCCAAGTTTTCAGTAAAAAACGAAAAAAAAGTGACCTGTGTCGAGTGGGGCAGGTTCTGTCACCCAATCTGGGGCAGGTTCCCTCACTGAATCTGTTCATGATTCCTAGTTCGTATCGCTTATAACGACCCATAAACATGATTGCCTGTTGTTTACAGACATGACTCAACCACTACAAGCGTAAAACGAATTACGGTGGTGCCAATTGCAGTTCACGAGCGGCCAGAATTACGTTAACCTGCCGGGGGCAGATCTGGCCCCCAGAGATCTCGAAAACGCTAGGGGCCGATTTCGATGGGAAAGAACACCATTCGATTCGTCGTGACAAAATCTTTCTTTTTACCTCGAAATTGCTTTTTGTTAAAAAATGGGGGGCAAGGGGCATCACATGTCGAAATAATTGAATGTTTTTGAAAGGTCATTGTAGCCATGCATTCGACCGATTTTGATGCAAAAAGCGTTTTTGAGCTTTCTAATGGCATGGTTTCAATGCTATGAAAGGGAAAAGTTCAAAAATGAAAATCATAGGCGTACTCAGCTGACTCTGTTTCGTGCATGGATAACCAAGAAAAACGCACAAATGCAGTGTTGGGGGATCGTATATAGCCGTCATTTCACCACTATTGATGGTGGCGATGAATGAAACCCTCTCTCCCCCTGCAGGGACACCACAAATGACCGTTCGGTGATAACAAGAAGTGTTCCATCAATGACAGAATGTGCCCCCATAGGTGACAGAACGTGCCCCGCATATGGGGCAGGTTTGTCAAATGAGTCATCGGCCACATTATCGACACTGGCGTCGAAACAAACTGAAGATACCACTTGAACGCCTAAAAACGATTTGAAGCTTATTTATGTATGTAACGGTTATTTGAAAAGTATCAATCACTAACTCTGAAAAGTGTGCCCGCCAGGGCCAATTAGCAAAAAAGTGACAGAACGTGCCCCGGTCTCCCCTACATACAATTTGACCTGGCTATCTATCATAGTTTTCCAGTTATTGAGAAAACCCGGGATGGGGAGTTTATTTACTCCCCCCTACCCTACGCCGTGCGGGTTAAAGGGTGTGTGCCTACTCACATTGGTCATGTGGAGTTTCTGACACTAGTCTGTAGAGTATATTTTTTCTGGATTTAGCTATGTACTTCATTTCTCCAGATTCACTATGGTTGCTGAGATATTACAAATTCGCCAAGATCATTCCGCGAACAAAATAATTCGCCAGAGGATATTTTCGCTATACTAGAACAAAAAGATATTTCGGCATGGGTTTGTTTATTGTCTTTGGTGCGCCCATTGCTACGTAACATCTTCGTACTCTGTTTATAGGGCGATCGCTTATGGGTTTTTGAAACAAAACAAATGCACAGAAACAGAATATAAGTAAAATTCAACTAAGGGGGCTCCAGACGGTGAATTTTATCGAACCAATGATCAACCCAATAGCTCCTTACCTGTAATACAAATATATTTGACATTTTCAAAAAAAGTCGGCACACTCCCTTTAAAGCCAAGTGGCAGTACACACAACTGCAGCAGCCAGATGGGGGCATTGGGTGGAGCTTTTCCAAAAATGTGTCTGACAAAATGTGAAACTGAGAGTTCTTCACCATAGTTTTCGATGGATGCCTAAACCCCAAGCCTAGCCCAGCCGAAACCCATGAACACCAAGCCCAGACCCAGACCAGATCCATTCAATTTCATAATATTAAGGCCCATTCCCAGTCCGGGCCATCCATAATAAACAGATATTTTTTTTTTAAACAAATTTTGCAACCATTATTCCAACATATTTACTTGCATGCTATTTACGAGAAATAATATCACGCACCTGTGTATTATTGTGGCTGTTGACTCATCAAACACTTTTCGGTCAACATTGTCATACTAGATCAGATTTTGGATCGGACATGATTTGGGATTTTTAAATATTTCACCACTGGATACTTACCAAGTTGTATTGTAGTCATGTTTTTGCCGAAATATATTGCTTAAGTGTCCTCAGGGACGTAGCCAGGGGGGGGCACGGGGGCCATGCCCCCCCCCCCCCTGAGCGAAATTAAATTCACACTAGATAGAATGAGATTCTCTGAAACCCGACCCTAACCCCCCGCCCCCCCCCCCCCCGGTCAGCAACATATGGCTGAGGAGCAAAATGTGATTTTTTTCCGACGTGCCCCCCCTGACCAAAATCCTGGATACGTGCCTGAGTGTCCTATATAATTTATTAACATATTTACCTGGTTAAACATCTGGTTGTCAAGTAAAAAAGGGCGGCTAGCGACATGACTCAAAAATTGTCATACTCATGCCCACCCAGTACCCATGAAAAGTCGAAAAATGACTACCCAGCCCAGTCAATCGGAGAAATTGAGTGGGCACCCATGGGTGCACCCGCTACGTTGAAAACACTGTTTTTCACTCGGCTTGAAAAGTTTTTGTTACGTTAGAACGCCTTCAAATCGGACATAAGTCGACCAGGTGAGCAATAAGTGTCATAGACAATAAAGTACTCCTATTGAATACAATACTGGCTATTGAGTGAAGATCAATTTGAATTAACTAGTAATTTGTGTATCTGATGCGCTGAAAGATAGAAATTGGGACAATTTTATGTTGATTTTTCCTGTATGAAACGGACAGAACGGCTCCACAATTGGAATAATTGGAATAGTTTAATAATAAGTACATTTTATAATCATATATACTCATAGTAATGTAAGACTTGAGAGTCATTTTACTTTTCCTCGGGTTATTCAGATATTAATGTAGTTTTTTCAGAGTTTTATTATTATTTCATTATGAGCATTATTTCACTGAAGAAGGCGCCACAATGTGTGCCGAAATATTTTAATTTTGTAATATATAAAGTCAATCCTCTTGAAAACTCTGAAAAAACTACATTAATTCATAGTAATGTATTGGAATATTGGTTTCATTTTAAGCATTCGGCCGTCGGGCCCCCAATCGATTTAATAAAGTTCCACCACTGCTGGCTATCAACAGCCCAGAACAGAAGTGAGAAGTGACAACAATCAGTGTTAGCAAGTTCCTCGCCTGGGAAGCATGCGGTACAGCAGCTCCTCCGTCTTCTTCTTCTCCTCCACGAGCTGGTGGGTCCGCTCCTGCACCAGGCCTTCCAAGTTGTACGAGTACTTCTCCATCAGCTCCAGCATGTTGTCGAAGATGTTGGGCTTCCTGCAAAATTGATTAGAATACTTTTTCAATAGAGCCGGGCAATGAACTGCTTGATGGATACTACACTTAGGAGACGTTACATGGATGTGATTACGGGTCGTGGTTTCTTGAAAATGGTGGACTCTTGCATTCAGTCTGTTACAGTAACATAACATTGTATTTTCCACCCTCTTCTGCTTTTGGTCTGCCCTACCCCATTTAGGAAGGAGAAAAGACCAGTCTGGCTGCCTTGCATGTACAAAAATCGGAAGCTTCGTCCTTCCTTTGATATTATCATCGTGTCACTTAATATTATTTAATAACTTTATCTATTGTTGAAAACAAAGTTGTACAATAGAGTTAGACGAGACATATTTTGACAAGCCATTTCCGGACGGGAGGGGTTGTGTAACGGTGGAAATGGGAGAGGCGCGAGGGTGCCTTCTTACAATCCGGCCTGCATCTCTTTCAGACTGAGTCTGATGAGCCGGAAGTCCGGTCTTTCCTCCGACACCTCTCGCCAGCAGTCCTTCATGCAGCGCAGCACGTAGTCGGCACACTGCAGCCTCTCAGTGTCGGGCCGCAGCACTCTTCCTCCGTACAGTCCCGGCTGGATCAACTGCTCCTGTGGATTAGTGGAGGGGTCACAGTCAGGGACACTGCAGCCGTCTCCAGTGTCCGGCCGCAGCAACTCTTCCTCCGTACAGTCCGCCGGATCAACTGCTCCTGCGATCTCTGTGGAGAGTGGGAGTCACATCAGGACACTGCAGCTCTCAGGTGGCCGGCCGCAGCACTCTTCCTCCCGTACAGTCCGGCTGGATCAAACTGCTCCTGATCTCTGTGAGAGAGTTGGGGAGGGTCCACATCTCAGGACACTGCAGCCTCTTCAGTGTCCGGCCGCCAGCACTCTTCCTGCCGTACAGTTCCCGGCTGGATCAACTGCTCCTGGAATCTCTGTGGAGAAGTGGGAGGGGTCACATCAGGGACACTGCAGCCTCTCAGTTGTCGGGCCGCAGCACTCTTCCCCGTACAGTCCCGGCTGGATCAACTGCCTCTGGATCTTGTGAGGTGGGGAAGGGGTCACATCAGGGCACTGCAGCCTCTCAGTGTCGGGCCGCAGCCACTCTTCCTCCGTACAGTCCCGGCTGGATCAAACTGCTCCTGGATCCTATGTGGACGAGTGGGAGGGTCACATCAGGGGACACTGCAGCCTCTCAGTGTCGGGGCGCAGCACTCTTCCTCCTACCAGTCCCGGGCTGGATCAACTGCCTCCTGGATCTCTGTGGAGAGTGGAGAGGTCACGATCAGGGACACTGCAGCCTTCAGTGTCCGGCCGCAGCACCTCTTCCTCCGTACCAGTCCCGGCGGATCAGAACTGCTGCCTGGATCTCTGGGGAGAGTGGGAGGGGTCACATCAGGGACACTGCAAGGCCTCTCAGTGTCGGCCGGCAGCACTCTCCTCCGTACCAGTCCCGGCTGATCATACTGCCTCCCTGGATCTCTGTGGGAGTGGGGCAGGGTTCACATCAGGCACACTGCAGCCGTCTCAGTGTCGCGCCGCAGCACCTCTTCCTCCGTAGCAGTCCGGCTGGAGATCAACTGCTTCCTGGATTCTGCTGTTGGAGAGGTGGGAGGGGGCACATTCAGGGACACTCAGCGCCTCTCAGTGTCGGGCCGCACACTTCTTCCTCCGTACAGCCCGGCCGGAATCAAACTGCCTCCTGGGATCTCTGTGGAGGAGTGGGGAGGGGTCACATCAGGGACACTGCAGCTCTCAGTGGTCCGGCCGCAGCACTGCTTCCTCCGTTACAGTCCCCGGCCGATCAACTGCTCCTGGATCTCTGTGGAGAGTGGGGAGGGGTCACATCAGGGACACTGCAGCCTCTCAGTGTCCGGCCGCAGCACTCTTCCTCCGTACAGTCCCGGCTGGATCAACTGCTCCTGGATCTCTGTGGAGAGTGGGGAGGGGTCACATCAGGGACACTGCAGCCTCTCAGTGTCCCGGCCGCAGCACTGCTCCTACCGTACGAGTCCCGGCCGGGATCACTGCTCCTGGAAATTCTCGTGGGAGAGTGGGGACGCGGGTCACCATCAGAGACACTGCAGCCTTCAATGGTGTTCGTGGCGCCGTCGAGCACTCATCCTCCGGTACACGAGCGTCCCGGCTGCACTCATATACTGTCTCCCTGCCGCGCTAGCTTCTGGTGATAGCGCAGCAGAGAACGAGGGAGCAACGCGGACGAAACAAAGCAAACGGAAAAGAGGCCCAGAACTTAGGGGAGAAAAGAACGGGTCAAGGACCGGGGGCAGTATCAGGGTCCACATGGCGATGCAGGCAACTGAACAGCCGCAGACAATCTCAGGGTGTCGGGGCAGACAGACGAGCTCGTGGACGACAACGCGTACAGTCCGCGGAGGCTGGGAATCACACATGCCGCATCCATGGAATGTCTCAGATGAGAGAAGATGGGGAAGGGTGGAATACAGTGGACCACTCAGCAGCCAGCATACCCGCAAACAAAAGCTAACTCATGATGTCGGGGGCCGCAAAGCAACTCTAAATAATCCTCCGTAAATCAGTCCCGCGGTCAAATAGCTACCAATGTGAGCTCATGTGGAGAGAGATGTGGGAACAGGGGTCACATCAGGACATGCAAGCCTCTCAGTGTCCGGCACGCGAAGAACACTTCTATCCCTAAACAGCGTTACAGTCCCGGCCAGAATCGAAACTGACTCACTGGATCTCTGTGAGAGAGAGAGTAGGAAGAAAGGACGAGTACACCATCAACGGACAATGCAAAACCCACCAGCTCAAAAGAAAACCCATAGTCGCCGCCGAGCGCACGACACTACTTCCTACGTAACAGCCTCCCGCATGGGGCATGAATCACACTCAGCTTCGGTCCTGGATCTCTCCGCGAGAAAGATCCCGGGAGAAAAACCGTCAGGAAGAACGTGATGAACAAAGAAGATAGCACAATGCAGGCGACAGCTGCATGGAAGAAAAAGACGGAACCTCTCCATTGGTCCGATGGAGCGAGCCCAAATGACCACTTCATGGTCATGCTCGATATAAACCAGCTCCGGCCGAGCCAGCCGATCAGACTGCTCTAAGGGGATACTACAGCGGTGGAAGCGGAGAAGGGAGACAACAAAAACCCCAGGGAACAACATGCCGACCCTAAACTCGAGGCTCACGGGCGGGCGCCAGCAACATCTTACTCACCGTACGGGGAGTCCCCGGCCGTGGATCACTGCTCCTCAGAGTGCCCTCGATGAGAGCGATTGGGAAAGAGTCACAGCCAGGACAACTAAGCCGGGACCTCTTTCAGATGTACGGCAGCGCGCAGCACTCTTCCTCCTACAGTCCCGGCTGGATTCAAACTGCTCTGGAAGTCTCTGTGAGAGAGTGGGGAGGGGTCACATCAGGACCACTGCAGCCTCTTAGGTGTCGGGCGCAGCACTCTTTCCGGCCGTACAAGTCCCAGGCTGGATTCAACTGCTCGCGTGGATCTCTGTGGAGAGGTGGGGAGGGGTCACATCAGGCACACTGCAGCCTTCGAGTGTCGGCCGCAGCGACTCGTTTCCTCCGTTACAGTCCGGGCATAGGATCGAAACTGCTGCCCTGGATTCTGTGAGGAGTGGGAGGGTCACATCAGGACCACTGCTATCCTCTCAGTGTCGGGGCCGCAGCACTCTCCTCCGTACTTATTCCCGGCCGGATCAACGTGCTCCTGGATCTCTGTGGAGAGTGGCGGAGGAGTCACATCAGGGACCATGCAGCCGTCTCAGTGTCGGCCGCAGCCACTCTTCACTCCGTACAGTCCCGGCGGCGATTCAACTGCTCCCGATCTCTGTGGAGAGTGGGAGGGGTCAACATCAGGCACACATGCAGCCTCTCAGTGTCGGGCCGGCACTCTTCCTCCTTACAGTCCCGGGCTGATCAACATGCTCCTGATCTCTTGGAGAGTTGGAGGGTCACATCAGGGGACACTGCAGCCCTCTCAGGCTCCGGCCGCGCAGCCACTCTTCCTTCCGTACGAGTCCGGCTGGATCAACTGCCCTGGATCTCTGTGGAGAGTGGGAGGGGGGCAGATCTGTTGATTAGGTTGGTCCTTATTGATAAAACTTTGAAATTAGACTGGATCGCACAATCGTTTGTTGTTTTTGTGGTATAAATAGGCATTACAAAATGCAAAATATAAAGCATAATATTTAGAGTTCGCCCAGGTAACTAATATATCTATATAAAGAGTTAAGCTCAAGCCCTGAACAATATGATAATCATTTAAAGTTTATCGGGTTTTGCGCCACAAAGTTTGTTACCATGGCAACGGTGGCCGTTTTGATTGGTGGGCACTCTCAACAAAAGCCAACAAAAGCCAGGAATCTCAACAAAAGCCAAGGAACGCTCATTGCCCACCATTTACAAATATTCATTATAGTTATATTAGTTTACTCCTTAGGAGAGGCGCTTTAATTTAAGACATTGCTTTTGCGCCAATCCGCTAAGGCATTTTCATTTCGATTGCATTTATATTAATAAGATACTCTGAACTGAAAACTGAAACTGAACCGGGTCAGACCCGGTGAAGGTCAGGGAGAACGACGGTGATATCCACCAACAGTCAACACTTACCTTTGACCGAGAGCAGTGTGTCTCCCCAAGGGCCCTTGCGGCCGACTACTTCATAGAGAATGATTCCGAAGCTATAGACGTCGCCCTTCTGTGTGCCCCTCGGCAGGTGTCCCGGATTCCGGAGAAGTTCCGGGGCCTTCCACAGCAGTGCCCGCTGACTGGCTGACTTGCTCGTCTCGCTGGATCCTGAATCGGAGAAAAATGCCATATAAGGAGCTCATAACAGTCGGTAAATGCAAGTCTTAGTAAACCGTCTATATAAAGCCTACGTCGTAGAAGACAAAACAATACAGAAAAAGCTCGGTGGGTGGTCTCTTAGGCTCCTGATAAGTAAAAGCAGAAATTTATCAAAATAAGAAAATATAATTAATTTAACCTGCTTATTAACCCTCGCCCTACGGAAGCCTTTCTCACCTTCGCCCTACGCGGGGTCGTTTTGAGACCCCCTATGGTGGTCCTAGAACGACCCCACTGTTAGCTTCCAAATCAAGCAACATAGAGCTAGGCAGTACAAACCAGCATGTTGCCCGTCATATGATAAATCTACTGATATTCAATTTTAAGGTTTCAAGTCAACGGGTGACCTTCCAGTTCAAGTGAATCAACTGAACACGTCAATAATATCGGTTTTGCTGTTAGAAAATCTTAAAATTGGAAATAGATCAATGTAAATATAAAAGTAAATTTAGAGACGAGCTTTGTCTCATAAATCCAAAAAAGGTTTTAATTTTTTGGCATCTGGTCAAAAAGTATTTTTTTTTAAATATGTCACAATCTTTAACTTAGAGATCCATCAATTGATCAAAATTATATATTTTGCTTTGAAATTTGGTTTGAGTACTGTCCATATTTAGTTGTCTTACATATATTCCGATTTTCTTAACTCTATTCCTGGGAGATAAAAAGTATACGAATCTGCCGGGGGGGGGGCTTTTTCGGCCACCTTCAGATATCGGCTGCCATAAGAGATAAAATTATGTGACTTGTTATGTGGTTAGAGTCGACAACGAACGTTATTTTGTAAAATTTTGATGACCTTTGATCACTATCTTCTAGGTCAAATGTCATCAAAAGTCATATTTGCCAAAACATGATATTTCGATGCAATTGAACAAGGATACGTATAATTGTTGTTAACTCAGCTACTTGAAATTTCAGCAAGATCGGCCGCATGTGTAAAAAGTTATGCAAGAAAAACCTCAGGGGGTCGTTTTAGGACCCCCGTAGGGTGAGGGTTAAAATGTTTATGTTTATGAGGGCCCAACATGTTTTTGGGCGCAATGAATACTCAGGTCGCGTGTACCAATTTATAAAATATAAGAAGCACACATTGAAGGTTCATACAGTATTCCTAGGTAAAGACCTAAAATGATTCCAACATAGTGCTTAAAGTGTTTTGTAGTTTGTGCCAAGTTCATCACAATTTGTCCCATGCAATTTGTTTTCCTGATTTTATCTACATAATGCGTTCGCTTACCTGATACAGTTTTTCAACTGTTACAGATCTTTAAGTTGTCAAAACTAACAAACGAAATACTATGACGTTTTCCTCAAAGATATTAAAAATCAAAAAGTTATCAAAAATTTAGTTAGTATTTCGTATTTCCATATGCCGGGGATATCAAAATACATTAGCCGGAGAGGTGTGGTACTATTGGTTCCAGAATAAGCGTCCCGCTGGGTTTGCCGGCACAGCAGTTAAGGGGTATATGCCGTCTTGGGAAAAGTATGTGGAATGATATAGATGAGTGCCACTCATCTGGGCACTAATCTCCATCATTGCAAATACTTTTCCCAAGGCGGTATATTCTCTTTAACTGCTGTGTTCTCCATCTCAGCGGGACGCTTATTTTGGAACCAATAGTACAACTTGGTAAAACAAAAAAGCCCTAGGGCAAAGTTGTTGTACCAGAGCGCGTGAAAACAGTGTGTGTGATAAAATTCTGACTGGAATTCTGAAAGCTTTGTCGACTGCTTCCCAATGCTTTTTAATTTTTAATCGAAGTCAAAATTTAACTATTAAAATAATATTTCTGCTCTGGTAAGGACCTAGTTAAAATTAACATGATTGAAAAATATGAAAACACACATTAGAATTACCTTACGCGGCCATATGGTAAAAATCATACCCACCGGCCGGAAATTAAATTTCAAAGACCTCTGTTGTTTCTTGATTTTTGACCTCGGCCTCGGCTCGTTCAAAACAAGAAAGCACCTCGGTCTCGACAATTTATTTACACCGGCCTCATGCGGTATTATATAATATTTCGCCACAGGCCTTAATTAAACAGTCAACATTTCGATACGAACTCTTGAAAGCATGCCATTAGAAAGTATGCCATAGAGGCTGTATGTATGCCATTTGCGCCACGCCTATGTCTCTGTGCAATTGTAGAGGCTGTATGTCATATGAGCCACGTCTATGTCTCTGTGTAATTGTAGAGGCTGTATGCCATTTCAGCCACGTCTATGTCTTTGTGCAGAGACTGTATGCCATTTGCGCCACATATATGTCTCTGTGTAGAGGCTGTATGCCATTTGAGCCACGTCCATGTCTCTGTGTAGAGACTGTATGCCATTTGTGCCACGTCTATGTCTCTTGTGTTATTGTAGAGGCTGTATGCCATTTGCGCCACGTTTATGTCTCTGTGTAGAGGCTGTATGCCATTTGAGCCACGTTCATGTCTCTGTGCAGAGACTGTATGCCATTTGCGCCACGTTTATGTCTCTGTGCAGAGACTGTACGCCATTTGCGCCACGTCTATGTCTATGTGTAGAGGCTGTATGCCATTTGCGCCACGTCTATGTCTCTGTGTAGAGGCTGTATGCCATTTGCGCCACGTCTATGTCTCTATGTAGAGACTGTATGCCATTTGGGCCACGTTTATGTCTCTGTGCAGAGGCTGTATGCCATTTGGGCCACGTCTATGTCTCTGTGTAATTGTAGAGGCTGTATGCCATTGAGCCACGTCTATGTCTCTGTGCAGAGACTCTATGCCATTTGCGCCACGTTTATGTCTCTGTGTAGAGGCTGTATGGCTGTATGAATCTTCGTATCTTCGTCGTCGTGTCGAATGTTGTATCGAAAACATCGTATCAAAATGTTGACTGTTTGGTAAAGGCCTGTGGCGAAATAACAACGAAATAACAACATAATTTGCGATAACTTTTGGATTTTGAAATATCTTCGAGGAAAAGGTCATGGTATTTCGTTTGTTAATTTTGACAACAATGTTCCTTGCGCAAGGACTAAGCTCTACCGTTATGCTGTCCTGAGGCCGTTCTGATAAAAAAATCGAGTCACCGCCTTTTTTTTTTAAAGAATGGCTTCAGGACTGGATATTTGCTATGTTTGGGCACGATATAGGTTACCAACATTGTATTTGGCTTTGCTGCTACAAATCGGAGGCACTATTTCGACGCTAAACATCTTCTGCGCCGAGTTATGAGCACATTAACTTTAAAAACAAATCGAGCCAGCGGCTCGATTTTTTATCAGAACGGCCTCTGATCTTATAACTGGGGTGGCACGTGACGTGTCATGACCTGACCTTTGAACTCGTGTAGTCCGTGACCCGTGATCTGCAGCACCCAGCGAGAGTCCACCAGACACTTGGATGATCTCAGACTGCCATGCGATATTATCTCGCTGTCATGCAGGTAAATCATGCCCTGAAACACAAACAGGATTTGTCACAGCACAACAAACAATGGTTGAAACTTAGTAGCCTGAACTGGGGAAATTGTTGTTCACTTAAATTTGCATACAATTGCAGTGCAAACTTTGCTACAATCAGCAGGAATACTCCGTCGCTGGTATTTGCATCAGTGAAAATGAAACAAATAAACAGCGTGCCAAAAGCAACAATTTTACAAAGCTATGGCGCCTAAACACCACATAACGACTCAAAAAGGGAACCGTCGAGCAATCAATTACAAAGTGTTTCGTAAAACCTAAACCAGTAAATGCTTGCAACCGCCCTAAAAGACGAACCTTGAGCAGATCGAAGACCAGCGAGGCCACGAACATGTTGTCCAGCACGACGTCGTGGTTGTTGAGGATGTCCCGGAGCGATCCCCGGGCGCAGTATGGCTCCAGCACGCACACTTGGCCCGGGTCCACGGAGGCGCCCAGAAACGGCAGCAAGTTGTCGTGCCGCAGCTCGCGGATCTGCCCGGGTCAAATGTGTGACGTCACGAATCGCCATGATGACGCTATTTGAACACCGAACAGTACCGATGCTCATTACCGACACTCGTTACCGATAACAGTACCGATACTCG
>VOPJ01005854.1:0-91106 GCA_014673585.1 Semibalanus balanoides
AAACTCAATCCCCCAAACACGGGATTTCTATGCAGATTTGAGCTCCTTTTATCTTCGCGAATCTGTTGCGTTTTTTATAACGAAGTAAAATGGTTGATTTCAGCACACAAAATGGACAAAAAGTGAGGGGGCCATGGCCCCCGCGTTCCTACGCCTATGATGATCCCATTGCTGCTTTGTCTTCAGACAAAACAGCGATGGCACTGGTAAAATTGCATACTCCTTCGGGCTGCAGTGCCCTGTACTGACTAGTAGTCAGTACAGATTATAGAAGCCTTGGATTGCTGTCTTCCAATGGCGAATCCAAGTGGGGGGGGGGGGTGGTATCAAAGTGGTCATGCCTTCCTAAACCGCCTCAAATCGGCGCAAAGTTGACACGTTCCTGATATGGAAGAATATCTAAGCAACTTTTACCTAATAAGAAAAGTTTGTTTTGAAATCCGTTATAGATGCATTAGCAAGCGAAATCAGAAAAGTTTTCAGAGTTCTGTGAGACTTGGGGATTTGACCCCCAAACCACCCGTGGCCCCCGCCCCAGCCCCCTAAACCAGGGTAACTAGACACCCCCTAGTGTGTACCATACAACGTTCTGGATCTAGGTACTTATGCTGTCTTCGATTAAAGTAGCAGCTCTAAACGGCACAAGGAACACAAAATCCTGATATTTGTTATAAGGTCAAGTCACACTGATGAATCTTATACGGTATATACTTGGACAAATCTGTACATGTATTTGATTACAATATATAAAATAAAAGCATTATGAGTAATTTCTCTGATAATTTTGCTTGTTCAGAATCTACGTACAACAAATTAGTAGTGTCATCCCCTAACCTCATCATCCCCTTATGGTGCATTTACGCGTCAGTTTCGTCGACAGCTCGTTAGCGGCGGCATCGCGTATTGCAATTGTGGAGTATATTTTATACTTAATTACCGTGTATTTTATATACCGTGGTTAGAGTTGAATGGCACGTGATTCATTCTGCAGTCCTTGTTCATCGCTGGTTTTATTGACTGTTAATTTATTTACACTTACAGCTTATCGTAATGAAAAGACATAGCTTTTATCGAAATACTTGACGTTGGTTACCTACTTGCTGTCGGATGCCTCAAGTTCAACCAAACTCCAAGACGTTCTAGATAATTTGGTGATAAGGCAAGTATTAAAACTAGGTATGGAATATCATATAATTTATACTAATAGACCTAGTCTTATCATAACCCATCATCCTAAACCTTAACCTATAATATACAGTCCTTACACCTCACTTTTGCTTGGGTGTCAGAATGGAAAATTTGACTCCAAAAAGGTAATGAGTGTAAAATTATGCAGAACAGGTACAATATTGAGTGCACTTTTCAGTCCGGGAAACTTTGGTTAATTTTTCCATTTTAGAAAGCTTCTATCTTTTGAAATTTAATCTATAGTTGGGAACACATTTTGATGCCTGGGACAGCAAGTTTAATGCTTGTATTAGTTTTAGTTCCCCCTTTTTGGGCCACTTATTACATCGCAGATGTCACACAGATTTCAATGTATTTCGCAGAGGTCACATGATACGAGGCTTTTCACCTTTGCACGTCGGGTGATAAAAACAATGGGCATGAATGGCGATGCTTAAAACTATGACATGTAACCCAACACTTTAAAAAAATACACATACAAAACACACATGCATACATAAAACCATACACTCAGGCACCTGCACATCAAAAAGCCTAGTTGGCGGTACCTGAGGCCCCGCCCATGCTGCCTCGCACTAAGTTGCGGCCTCACCCGCAGAGCGCCGCCACCGGCTGGGCATGCTGGCCGCCGACATCATGCAGTTTGTTAAGATCATGAAGGAGAAAAGAGACACATTGACACAACAAAGAAACTCACTGTACAATTTCTCATAACCCCATTCCCCTTCCAAACAGTAGCGTGTGGCACACATCGCAGCATAATTTCTTACATTATCTCTACTAAGTAATTTTAATGCTCAGAAAGACAGAGGGTTGATTATTTATATAATGAAAGCTTGGGGAAGCTGACATTTTAATATACACTGTTTCTTTCTCACAACAGGGACGTAATTCCATCCTCATTCCGCTGCAGACTCCACCAGTCACAATGGACGACAGCAGCTTCAGCGAGGGCGTCGAGGAGGCGTGCGAGGCGACGGAGAGTCTGCTGGGCGGCATCTCCTCCGGCGCGGGGGCCGACGACGATGACGACGACGCCCGCAGCGCCGCCAGCAGCCCGATCGGACCGACCGCCGTGCCGGAGTCGCCCCCGGACACGCCGGCCGCCGCCACGCCTCCCGAGTCGCCGCCGCCGCCGCCGCCAGAGACGCCCGGCTCGCCTCCTGAGTCGCCACCTCAGAGTCCGTCGCCCGCGCCGCCTCCGCGCCGCTCCACGCCTCTCACGCAGGAGACGCTCAACCTGACCATCGACAACGACCTGGACTTCGAGGCGGAGGCGCCCGAGCCGGCCGACACGGCGGCCGAGTCGGAGGCGCTGCCGACGGACGCCGCGGACGGCGCCGACGTCAGCGGAGGTGGAGGTGACGAAGGGGAGGAAGGGGAAGAAGGGGAAGAAGGGGAGGACGGAGAGGATGGAGAGTGTGCCGACCAGGAGGCGGGAGACGAGCCGGCTGATGACAAGGCCACTAAGACGGCCGGTAGTGACGACGAGGACTCGCTGGAGGAGGGGGAGATCTCGGACGATGAGGACAAGAACCTGCGCAACGAGCCCAAGTCCATCTGTCGCTTTTTCAACAAGGGCCAGTGCACGTGGGGCATCAGCTGCAGGTGAGGGAGAGTGGCCGGGGGGGGGGGGGCATGATGTTGGAATTTTCATTTCAGTCTGGTCCCGGAGAGCAAACTGACCGCAGATGAGAGCAAATTTCTGACATTTTCAGACCATTCTTCATTTGCAGAAGAATATATAATATTAATGTTTTTCAAAGACAGCTGATTAAGAGGTCATTGCATTGCAAGAGTTGTGCTGGCTTGCACTTTTAAGTGTTGATAGGCTCATTGACCAGTATCTGTTTAAAAAAATGGCTAGCTGATTTTTTTAAGTTTTTGCTTACGTTGTAACAACAGACACTGCTTTTTTATGACAGCCAAATGAGTGTACTTACAAAGGCAAAATTGATTTATACAAAAGTGAGCAGATAAACATGAAAAGAGAGTAATTGTTTCAAGAGAGCAAATCGTGTAGACCTCAAAAGACCGATTAAATGTCCTAAATTCCAAACACTGGGGGGGGGGGCTTGTGGTGTCCGCGCACTCAGATATTGTGTTCTGACTGGTCTGGGTCTGGTGCTGAACTGTAGATACAGCCTAATTCTGCCGGGCCATCACCGTTTCACAGATATTTGCTAACTTTATCTGATGAGGTGGCTTACTAAACTCACTGACTTAAAGGAAATAGTTCACCTTGGATTTATTCAACACGATTTGACTATATTTTGAAATACAACTTCTTTTCATAATGTCAAAAATAGGCATACATCGCGCCGATTCAGGACAGAAGGGCGTACATTATTAATTTTATCAAAACTATATGCGTATTCTCCGCAACGCCAAACGTGGCTCAGCCAATCAGATATTCGAAAGTAGTCGCGTAAGATTACTGTATAGCCTCTACCCAGGTGTGTTAAGCCCACATTCTTGACATTCCTTATTTATGGCCCACATTCCTTCGACAAAAAGTCAAATATATTCGTGAGAGAGCCCTTTCAGCCCAGAAAACTTGCAGTTAGGGGTTTTCAACACGGGCTACAAAAGTGCTATCTCAGTTAAAAACCCATGTTGAAGATGAACTATTTCCTTTAACCTAATTTTATGCCCTGATTGTTTCGAGTAAATCAATCGTCAATCGTTGTTATTCACGACGCTTGCATGATAATCGTCGCTGCATTCCAACAATGTGTTACTGTTGCATTACAAATGTATGCTTAGGCTTTAGTGTTAGCGATGATTTCGTCGTCCAACATCGATGGTGAAAATATATGTTGTATCATTTCAATTTGCAGATTCATTCACCCAGGTGTGACAGACAAAGGAAATTATAACATGTTTGCACCCGCTAAGCCTCCTGCCCCACCTAAGCCAACAGAAGAAGAAGAAGAGGAACAAAAGAAGAAAGAAGAGGAAGAAAAGAGCAAAGACAAGGACAAAGAAGAAGAGGAGAAGGTAGTAAACCGTCGGTGGCATATACCTAAGTATGCTGTCGTCGATCCTTTAATTTAATATATCTCCCTTTTCAATTTATAATTCCCTTCTATGCTTCACTTTTGAGCCACTTATGTCATCTGCTCACGATCAAGTGGGTATTTCCATGCAGTGGATGGTGTTTGATTATGTGGATATGTACCATCTGTGTACTAGTTTAAACATACCCTCGCCTCGACTCGACTCCCGGAATAGTTGTTTTCACACATTGAATACAATTTAAATTTCAACACATTCCTCGGCTTTTGTGTAGGCGGGTTGCTGTGAACTGTGGAGCTGGCCAGATGTTGGCACCATCTCTATCTCCCTTGTCTGCCTGTATGCGTGTGTCTGTGTCTGTGTGTCAGTGTGTCTGTGTGTCTCTGAGTCTGTGTGTATCTGTGTCTGTGTGTCTGTGTCTGTGTATGTGTGTCTCTGTGTCTGTGTGTCTCTGTGTGTCTGTGTCTGTGTCTGTGTCTGTGTGGTTCGTGTCTGTGTGTCAGTGTGTCCTTGTCTAATTGCCAGTGTGTCAGTGATGTGTCTGTATCTGCTGTCTGTGAGTGTCTGTGTGGACTTCTGTATGTGAGTCTGTGTTTCGGTGTGTGTTAGGTGTTTACTGTTTCGGTGTGTGCCTGTTTTGTGTCTGTGTGTGTGCTGTGTGTGTCGATGTCTCAGATGTCTTCGGTCCATTGTTTGGTGTTGTCTCTGTGTATCTCTGTATCTCTGTATCTCTGTATTCTGTATCTTCTGTATCTCTGTATCTTTGTATCTCTGTACTCTGTATCTGTGTTTCTGTGTCTCTGTGTGTCTCGTGCTCTCTGTCTCTTCGTCTCTCTGTCTCTCTGTCTCTCTGTCTCTCTGTCTCTCTGTCTCTCTGTCTCTCTGTCTCTCTGTCTCTCTGTCTCTCTGTCTCTCTGTCTCTCTGTCTCTCTGTGTGTGTCAGTGTGTCAATGCTCTGTGGTGAGTGACTGTCCCGCCATTACAGCGCGCCCCGCCACCACCACCGGCGCCCGAGCCGCGGCCTGGACCCGGCTTCGAGACCGCCTGGGAGCGCGCCATGCGCGAGGCCAAGGAGCGCGTGCGCAAGGCCTCCAAACGGCGCGAGACAGATGTCGATTTCCAGGAGAAGAAAATGAATCTGAGTCTGGCTCAGGCCGAGTTCGATAAAGAGAACGACTATTACACTCGGCCGGCCAGTCCGACCGTCAAAGAGGACGCGTACCGCCGCCGGGGGTGAGAGGGGGGCGGGCGGGGCGCAGTGATTCTTTGTCCGGTGACCGGTAGCTAGAGTAACTCACAGTGGGACAGTGTCCCGTTGGCTAGGGTCAGTAGGCGCCGCCGATGGCGAATCGCAGCGCGGAAGCTGTGTCGGTAACTGAGTGGGTGCGCTCGGCTCAGGTGAGTGGTGTGCGGACTGCTGATGGCGAACGCATTGATGGGCCATGTCACGACATTGAGACCGGCTCGGTGCCAAACGGGCTCGCTAGTTGATCTCACTTCAAACGTACNTGCAGTACTTCAGAAGACCACTGACCCCGATCAGTGACCTGAGTAAGCCCCCCCCCCCACCCACCCACCCCCCACCTCCGATCGGTGTGGTGCCGGTGCCGGCCGGACAGGCAGACATGCGGGCGGCGGGAGGGGGAGGGAAGGGAGGGCTCTGTCAGCAGGTCTGTCAGTCACCCATGACGACCGCTGTACAAACACAGAGATAAGCGACGCTGTGAGTTACCGGCCGTGATGCAGCCCGTCCAGGCAGGACAGCACGGCCAGACAGCACAGCCAGACAGACAGCGCGTCCAGACAGCAGGGCCAGACAGCACGGCCAGACAGCACGGCCAGACAGCACACAGCCAGACAGCACACAGCCAGACAGCACGGCCAGACAGCACGTCCAGACAGAACGTCCAGACAGCAGGGTCCAGACAGCACGTCCAGGCAGCACGTCCAGGCAGCACGTCCAGGCAGCACGTCCAGACAGCACGGCCAGACAGCAGGGCCAGACAGCAGGGCCAGACAGCACGTCCAGACAAAACGTCCAGACAGCACGTCCAGACAGCACGTCCAGACAGCACGGCCAGACAGCACGGCCAGACAGCACGGCCAGACAGCACGGCCAGACAGCAGGGCCAGACAGCACGTCCAGGCAGCACGTCCAGACAGCACGTCCAGACAGCACGTCCAGACAGCACGTCCAGACTGCACGGCTAGCAATATGTCTAGCATCACGGCCAGCAGCACGGTCAGCAGGGTCAGCAGAGCACGTTGCTGCAGATAGTATCGCTGCAATAAATGCCGCCACGATTTACCGAGGTACCCACCGGTCAAGGCCAACCCGAGGCCCCTCACACATGAAGCTGGGTCATTTCGACAAAGCTTACCACTTGACTCTTGTGTCAGATCTGCTTAAGTCGGGAGTCCTAAGCCTTGATCCTCAGGTCCCACCCCACCCATCGCGATTCGACCACTATATGCAGTAGGTGGACGATACCGCGTTTAGAGAGTCGGCAGGTTAGACAGACGTGTCACTGCGCGCGGCACTGACACAGGTCGGTACTGTGTCAGTGCCTGCAGTGTCACATTGCGACACTGTGTCTCCAGCAGAGCAGACACAGCCTCCCAGCTGACACAGACGCGGCGGACCAAGCAGAGCAGACACAGCCTCCCAGCTGACACAGACCGACGGCATGGAGAAGAGAAGTACTGGAGAGGAATCAGGCTGATTTGAGCGACCGGCCGTCTGCACGTACAGATACCATTGATATCGTACAGGTACAGCAATTTGCAATTTCAGCATTGAAATTTCCCAATTGAAATCGTCAAATAATTTGGAAGAAAACCCCTCATTCGATTCGCACTGCTTTGCTGATGTTGTGAATGGTCTGAACATCATCACTTCTAGCGTGGAGACTTAGTTTTTTCGCCTATTTAACAGTAATGTCTCCCACCCGGCCACGTGTATGAGCGGGCGGCGCTCCGCCGTATACTATCTGTAACGAAATAGGGCCACTGAGCGCTGGTCGCGTAGTATTAACATTACGAGACGGCGAGGATACCACTACTCCATGCCGACAGCGTAACAGCAGCTGGAGCGGTCAGCGCTGACAGTCACTCCGCCTCGAGGCGCTGACAGTCCACCCCCCCTCGGGAGGCGGCTGACAGTCACCCACCCGCCCTCGGAGCGCTGACAGTCACCCCGCCTCGGAGGCGCTGACATCACCACGGCCTCGGAGCGCTTGACATGTCACCCCGGCCTCGGAGGCGCTGACACATTCCAGCGCCGCCGTCGGAGGCCGGAGCCCAGTTCACTCGCCTCGGGAGGCGCTGACAGTCACCCTGGCTCGGATGGCGGCTGGACAGCACCTCGCCTCGGAGGCGGGCGACTCTCGATCTTCACGCCTCGGAGGCGCTGTATTCCAGTCATCCACCGCCTCTGGAGTCGCTGATCAGTCACCTCGTCCTCGGAGGCGCTGATAGTCACCTCGACCTCGGAGGCGCTGACCAGGTCACCCCGCCTCGGGAGGCGCTGACAGTCGTGCACGGCCTCTAGTGGGCTCTGTGTTATCGATCACCACGCCTCGGAGGCGACACAGTCCACCTCCGCCTGGAGGCGCTGACAGTCACTCGGCCTCGAGGCGCTGACACTCACCCCCTCCCTCGAGGCGGCTGACAGTCACCCGCTGCCTCGGGGGCGCTGACAGTCACCGCCTCGGAGGCGCTGACAGTCACCTTGCCTCGAGGCGGACAGTCACCTCGCTCGGAGGCGCTGACAGTCACCCCCCTCGGAGGCGCTGACAGTCACCTCGCCTCGGAGGCGCTGACAGCACCTCGCCTCGGAGGCGCTGACAGCACCCCGCCTCGAGGCGCTGACAGTCACCCTGCCTGGAGCGCTGACAAAGTCACCCCGCTCGGAGGCGCTGACAGTCACCCCCGCCTCGGAGGCGCTGACAGTCACCCCGCCTCGGAGCGCTGACAGTCACCCCGCCTCGGAGGCTGCTGAACAAGTCAACCTCGCCTCGGAGCGCTGACAGTCACCCCCGCCTCCGGAGTCGGCTGACAGTCACCCCTGCCTTCGGAGGCGCTGACCAGGCACCTCGCTCGGAGGCGCTGACAGTCACCTCGCCTCGGAGGCGCTGATAGTCACCCCGCCTCGGAGGCGCTGACAGTCACCCTGCCTCGGAGGCGCTGACAGTCACCTCGCCTCGGAGGCAGCTGACAGTCACTCCGCCTCGGAGGCGCTGACAGTCACCACGCCTCGGAGGCGCTGACAGTCACCACGCCTCGGAGGCGCTGACAGTCACCCCGCCTCGGAGGCGCTGACAGCCACCACGCCTCGGAGGCGCTGACAGTCACCCCGCCTCGGAGGCGCTGACAGTCAGCCTCGCCTCGGAGGCGCTGACAGTCACCCTCGCCTCGGAGGCGCGGAGGCGCTGACAGTCACCTCGCCTCGGAGGCGCTGACAGTCACCCCGCCTCGGAGGCGCTGACAGTCACCCCGCCTCGGAGCCGCCAGCCGGCCACAGCTGCCTAGTGCCTAATGGCCGCACCGGCACAAAAATACCCCGGCAAAAAGTCCTCTGTGACACGCGGCGCCACGTTCCGTACTGCATCCTGTCCAGACGATGGAGCAGACCCGGCCGGTAGCCGACAGTGCACGGACGTCACAGTCAACTGGGCGGGGGGGAGGCAGAGAGTGCCGTCTTTGTAGTGTTGGTTGGTAGGACCCGCGGAAGGACATAGACCGTCAGTTGAAAAGGAAACGTCGCAGAGCTACTAACGGTGCGATTCGAGGATCGATATTCTGCAAATGTAGTTGAAACTTCAGGAACGGCATTGTAGGATAGCTCAGGGATACCGATACCTTAAATAACCATTCAAGTCCAGAAGGTATGCAAAAAACGGCAGCTTTAGCCATAACCACGCAGACCGTTTGCGTATTAACGAGTGCGGGGTGCCAGTTAAATTCCAACCAAACATCTTGATCGACATGCCAAGAAATCAAAGCCAGACACCTATGTAGGTACTTTACCTGTCAGTCATATTGGCGCGTGAGAAAATCCAACTCCTCGACCGGCTGTGACTGTTCAGAATGACTCACACAAGACAAACATCCGAGCTTTGTTCTCAAGATGCTGTAGACAGGGCAAGATTCCCTGCAAATGTTTGCATAAGACTGCTCTTAGATTTCAATGGTCCCGCACTAACACTGGAGAAGGAATGTATGATTTAACGTCATGCTTGTTTGCATACGAACCACAATTTCACTTCCATGTGCCACGTGGTCACCGCATTGGTCGTTCATCACAGTACGAAGCATAGCATGAAGCTCTTCCCCTGCTGGGTTCTAAGTAAAGCTGAGAGTAGAGCTCTGAGTAGAGGTCCGAGAACACTGTAACATGCCACCAAACTGCCGGCTGAGCGCTGGTCACTGGTCACTGGTCAGTGAACCGGTCACTGGTCAGTGAACCACGCTGCCTATGGCACAGCCCCCGACACCGTTCACCAAGTAAGCGCCTTGTCTTGCCAACGGTACCCACACCATCCATCACCAGTTCTACTGCCGGGGCAGTGACTGACCTGAGCGGCGAGCACCTTGCCTCGTACCTAGCCACTGTAGCCAGTGTTGGCCGGAAGAGGAGCTACCACTGTCCAGCAGTACGACTCGCTGTCCAAACTAGACAATGGATGGTGATTGATCCGCCCACCTACCGCGAATAAAGTCAACAATGCCTCAGCAGTCAGCATATACGCTGCGATCAACTCCTGCGTTCTTGCGTCTTGCGATGCAATTCAAAGCTGCAGGACCAGCGTGCATAATACATACGGTGCTCGTGTGCGTGCACTGTGCAGTGTCTTTAATCACGCTCAGAGGAGCCTTCTGCACAATAGCCGGCCACTGCGCCGGTCCGTTAACACTGTTATCACGAGATAGCACTATTTTTTTTCCCAAGAAGGCACGGGTACTGAGGGACGGCCGGCAAGGCGGAGGTACGGCAGCTCACAGCACAGGACATGATTGCTACACAAGTGCAGTGGTTTTTACACAATTACACAGTGTTAGAGCCAAGGACATGCACCATACGCTATGGTTATATGTTTACAGAAGTCTGCGAAATCCTTATATAACATATGTTATACCGCGGCAGTCAGTCGATAAAGGATGTCCCGGCGCGATGACTGGACTGTGAGCAGGGAAGCTCGTGTATGTTATACCGCGGCAGTCGATAAAGGATGGTCCCGGCGCGGATGACTGACTGTGGAGCAGGGGAGAGCGTGTTGTTATTACGGCGGCGTTCGTATAAAGATTGTCCCGCGCGATGACTGACTGTTGGCAGGGAGAGCTGTGATGTTATACCGGCCGGCAGTTCGATTAAAGGATGGTCCCGGCGCGATAACTGGGACTGTGAGCAGTGGAGAGCTGTGTATGTTATATCCGGTGGCAGTTCGAAAAGGATGGTTCCGGAGCGATGCTGGACTGTGAGCAGGGAGAGCTGTGTATGTTATACCGGCGGCAGTTCGATAAAGGATGGGCCCGGCGCGATGCCTGAACTGTGAGCAGGGAGATCTGTGTATGTTATACCGGCGGCAGTTCGATAAAGGATGGTCCCGGCGCGATGACTGAACTGTGAGCAGGGAGAGCTGTGTATGTTATACCGGCGGCAGTTCGATAAAGGATGGGCCCGACAAGATGATGACTGAACTGTGAGAAGGGAGAGCTGTGTATGTTATACCGGCGGCAGTTCGATAAAGGATGGTCCCGGCGCGATGACTGAACTGTGAGCAGGGAGAGCTGTGCTATGCTTAAAAAACCCGATTATAAAGCAGAACTGCACTTTCCGACTGGCTGATCATCACCAGTCGGCTGATCAAAAGGGTACGGTCTAACCGACCTTTACAAAGATTAACAGTCCTGTTCTATCGGCGTACATTATCGCTGGCGAGATACCGCCGATTAGCGCAAACCGGCCGTGGGTTCCCCTCGGTCAGCGGTCAGCGGTCAGCGGTCAGACCGGCCGTGGGTTCCCCCGACGGTGATAGCCGGGATCAGGAGGAGTGGAGCAGATGAACAGCAGATGAACAGCAGATGAACAGCAGATGAACAGTACCGGTACAGATACATTAGACGTGCCGTCAAACAAGCTGAAATACATCCACACGGCCCGTCACCACCGGCTGCCGGGGTAATCTGGTCAAACCAGCTGAAACACATCCGCAGCGACCTATCACCTCGGGCTGCCGGGGTCGTCTGCACATCGTGACATCCACAGCAACCTATGGCCCTCAGCTGCTGCACTCAATCCTGGATTAAAGGAGTAAATTAGAGAAAACGTGCCGGCCGGTCACACTCTTCACCAGGCGGTCCCCATTTGTCAGGCGACAGCAGCACTGCAGCATCTCACCACACATGGTGCAATGTGTATGTATGGTGCAGACCAAATGTTCTGTCCACTTCATCGACACCACCTCTGTCTCTGACTCTGTCTACCGGTGCTGCACGTAGTGGAATCCAATGCAACTACTATAGCCCTCGCCCCCGGTATCAGGGGTGAGGGCATACATAGTTTCATTGGATTTCACTGCGTGCAGCACCGACAGACAGCACCGGATGGACAATGTCGACATTAAAATTAACGGGCGCAACTTAGGCAAGGCTTGAGTTACTTTCAAAGCTAGCTTCCGGCAGACGAAAACAAACCTCGCCCCAGAGAAATGGAGGGTTTATTCGAATAGTGCACTGAAAGGACTGCTGCTAGCCGTTTTCACGAAGGATTAATTCGCCGGGCGCATCGACATCGGAGTGGTGTCGTTGAAGTGGAATAGAACACATGGTCTACATCTCTGCACTGTACAAAATACAACCTGATAGCAGAACGTAAAGTCACCGCTGTATGAGCAGTTCGTCGCCGGACTCTGCCTAGGTTCGAGTAGGTGCCACTCGCCGCCAAGAGGTGCTACTACCAGAGTGTCCGTGCCATTATCGAATCAGCGGCCGGATGCTGCCTGAAAAGGGGCGCGTGCGTCGCGTCAGTGACCAGAGACCACCCATCCGCGACATCCGAGCAGGGCCGCCGTGCACGGCGGCCGATATGTCAAATGACAGCCAATAGATGTCGGACTTATAGGGCCTGACACGGAGTTGCATGACCAGATGGCAGACAGTCCGACCCGACTGACCTGCACTGCGATATCGGCCTCGGTCGAATTCGGTGCGTGCACCAGTGAATACTGCTGGGGGACGGGCGGACGAATATTATCGGGTGTATGAACAGAGAGAGAGTTGATCTTATCTGCAGTTAAAGACCGAAACAACTCTTCTTAACATTAAAGCAAATTAGTAACGGCAATATATATTTATCATATAATTCAAAGCCGAAACTATCAGGTTTAAATCTCAAAGAGCACTCTCGAAGGCTCATAAATCTGGCATGATTCATCTTTCATAATAGCATAGCTAGGGTTCCCACAATATATTCCAATAAATCACGATCTGCAAACGTGCCGACAAGCTACTGCTGTTCCTAACACAAACCAAGCGACCTCCGCTAACATAAGCTTATCGGCGCCACCCTCAACACAACAACCTGTCAGTTGTCGATAGCTGCTCCTGCTTCTAGCGAAGCGCCATGCTGCGGCGTATGTGCAGCGACTGCGACTCCGCCTCCAGTCCGGTACAGCAGTCTGGATCAGTCCGATCAGTCTCACCACAGCAGTGCCGGGTCGGTCACCAGTCAGCCCAGCAGTCCTGGATCAGTCCCTTCAGTCTCACCACAGCAGCTCCAGGTCAGTCACCAGTCAGCCCAGCAGTCTCCCCGCCGGACAGACCCCCAGTGGCACCCCAGCAGTGGTCCAGCGTCCCCGCTCTGCCAGTCCGTACGGATGGCGTTCACCCAGCACAGCTCCACGCAGCACAGTGGAGCTGCTGTCAGCGCCGCGCTCTCTGTCGGCGCTGAAATGGCCGCTCGCCGCCTATCGAGGACGCTCCATTGTATCCTGTCCTACACCACTGTCAGCACCGTAGTGCGTGTGGCACACTGCGGCTCGTCACTGTAACGGCGGAACACTTCCGAACACCGCGCTAGTTACCACTGGCCCAGCACTACGGGGCGGGACGAATCCCCAATAGACCACGGCACCGACCGCGGACCTGACTGTATGCCGCAGATGACCCTCGGCAGGGCAAAGGAGCACCTCTGTCGACCTGCCGTGACCCTGTATGGGATCAGGAGCGGGCCGGACCGTGTACGGCAGCAACCCATGTCGATAGGCAGAGTAACACCGGTACGCCACCCGCTCTATACGGCACAGGGCCCACCACGCTCCACAGGGCAGATAACGCCCGCCACAGCAGCGGTCCAGTGGTCCAGACGACCACCCCGGCTCCAGATGGCTGCCATGGTGCAGACAACGGACATCTGGCAACTCGATCGATCCCTGTGGCCCATAGACCGCTGTATGGATCGAGATGGATCGAGATGGATCGAGACGGATCGAGACGAATCGGCGACAGCAGACCAGGCGAGGCGGGTCACTGAGAGAGATGGGATCGAAGCCCGGAGTATGGTATCCACCACCGAGCCCATGGCCACCCACAAACTGTCGATACCACTACCAGCCAGGATAAGTGACCGTGCAGGATTATCCCAACAATATAAACTGGTCGAGGGACATAAAAACAGCCACGCGCCGGCTGTGAATGGCCTTTGATGACGTTGCAATTTGTAAGCCATGTCCACAAACTGGTAAAATAGTGACATAAGAAGATTGGTTGACCAATAGAAGACAGGTTCCACACAGAACCAGTCGCATAGGAATGTGCATTTAACATGTCTAAAATAGTAGGAATGTCGTCTTATACATGATTCTATTGTGGCAAGGAAACGAGGGGCAGTTTATCCGGACAATCCTTATCAACTCAAATAAGATATCCACAGCCCGAAACTGGGCCGTAATCAGACGTTATCAGAGCGATTTGGTGGTGGTGGTGAAATGAAACGCGCGAACAAAACGCACGTACTCAGTGCCAACAGTCACTATTGTGAAAAGGACCGATACTGAATGCACTTCGTCCGGGGCCACGTGACCAAAACCCGACAAACAGCCCGTCACATATCAGGGGAGGGGAGGGGGCAGCCACCCGCCTGGCTCGTGCAGGGGTCACAGTGCGACAGGCTGCTGACCACAACACGGCAGCTGCAGCGTACCGGCCAGTCTGGAGCCCACAGACACTGCAGTCATGACATGCACACGACACAGCACCACAGGGACCGGTCCGGTCCACGGGGGGCGGCTACACGACCAGTACCTGCCAGCTGACGGACGATCTTCTTCCAGCGCAGCGCCATCGCTGCGGCGGCGGCAGCAGCTGCGGCAGCTTCCGAAGCTCCTGGTCCGTCCTGCGGTATCCTGGGCTCAGGTCCACATCACCTCAGCACACTGCCGCGGTCGGCATCCCACTGGCGTCTCCGAGGCTGTGCTGGGGGCGGCAGCTCCTCACTGAACAGCGGCAATGACCCGGCTTATGGCGACGACAGCCGGCGGCAGAGGTGCTGACGGAGGTGCTGTCCTGGATTACCGGCGCGCGGACAGCAGAGCGGGGCGGAGCAGCGGCGGCGGTGCACAGACGGACGCCACGTGAAGACGCCACGTGAGGAAACGAGTGAGAAGTCCAAGTGAAGACGCCACACGAAGACCGCACGTGAAGACACCACACAAGCGAACCACGTGGACGTCACGCGAAGGCACCACGTGATAACTCCTCGTGAAGGTCTCTCGCAGGTCAGGCGGCACGGCACGTGGCGTAATCCTGACTGGACAGGCAACGGAGGTTCAGACACAGCAAGTATTCATTCAGTCACTGGGGCACAAAAGAGGCAGAGATGGCCGCACTCCTGAGACGACGGACTCGGAGCGAAAGAGTCTCAGATTATATAGTCCTCCTTCCTCTTTCGTGCTCCTCTCTCTCTTCCACTACTCGTCCTCTGTATCTTCTCCCCTAACCTTGTCCAATCTCCTCTCCGTCACCAGAACGCCCGCCACTCGCGGAATGCAGGTCTGTCACAGCACGACGTCGCTGTCAGCACGTTCCGACAGCCTCGCTTAGGCGTCCGTCGGACCGGCGCGGTCACAACACGTCACACGTCACAAAACCGGCGTCACAAAAGTCCGCCGGACAGCAGCAGCAGCAGCAGCAGCAGCAGCGGCGGCGGCACCACGCCCTATGAGCCGTCCGTCACCGTCCTGTGTCTGCGGTCCACTGACGGCTGGTGTACCACGCTCCACTCACGACACCGGACAGTCGGCCGTCTCCACCGACCGTGGCCTGGAGGTCGCGTCGTGCCGCTATGGACCACGCGGGGCGCGCCGCGTGCGTCCGGCCGACCCTGCTCCACTGGACGCTGTGCGCTGCGCGCTGCACGGGCCGCACTCTCAGGAGAGCGCCGTCCGCGTCCGGCACCTGCGCCGCGCAACCTGCTACCGTCGGCCCACGGCGCCGTCCGCCGTCCGCCGCCGCCAGCCGCCGCACGGAGGACTAGATATATCGGCCAATACGTGGTCGGTCGCCGACACTGTCGCACGGGGCCGTGTGATGACGAGAAGTGCGGCGGTGCGGCGGTGTGGCGGCGTGGCGGCGTGGCAGTGTATGCGGTGTCTGCTGCGGCGGCGGCACAGATGCACGTGTGTCAGCTGCCCGACGATACAGCTGACGCGACCGACGCGGCGCTGTGCCGCGCAGACGTCACTGCACCGGACACACCGACCGACCGACCGACCGAGCCGGCAGTGGCGCCCGACCAGGACGAGCAGCCGGCACGGCTCACACGGGGCGGATGGATGGGTACGGCGTGGCGACGGAGACGTGCGAGGGGAACGAGGGGAACAGGGGCCGAGGGGAGCACGGGGATGATGGGATCGATGGGATCACAGGGAAATACAGAGGGGAGCCGCAGCACGGGGAACACAAGGGGCACAGGGCACAGACACAGACAAACACAAACACAAACAGAGAGCACAGACAACATAGGGAGCACAGAGAGCACAGACAACATAGGGTTCACAGATCACAGATCACAGGGCCTGCGTGATTGCGGGGAGGGCGGGTTCGACGAGTCACGTACGCCTGCGACTGATGGCGTGCAGCTCGTCTCAGACAGATGTCCCACACTGGGGACGGCCGGGGCGGCCAGGCTGTGTAGCGGGGTAATCCCTGGGGGCCGTGTGGTGGGATCATGTCACAGCGCCGCACCGTTCAATACACCGCAGTGCCAGTATGGGATGGATCCGACCGCCGCCGGGCGCCCGCTCAACATGAGTCCGCCACCGCGATGAAGGGCAGCCATGTCCGCCACCGCTACCGCCCACCGCCCGCCGGCTGACAGCGGACAGTGTGCCGCTATGCGCAGGAGCCCAGCGAGATTAACGATTATGCCATGGCCTCATGCACGTGCAAATGAGAAACCGCTGGCCTAATTACGTTCATTATGCACGACTACAGAAATTGAGGGAAATCTTAGCGGAGTAAGGCGGCCACTTCTGGGTATTTATTCGGGCTCTACAGAGGGCGTGACGTCGTTAGGAACACGCCGGTGGTGGCGGCGCTGCTGCTGGCCAGCTCGGTCACGGTACAGGGCGGTCGCTCGCTCCCTCCCGACAGCCAGCGGCTCAAGGACGCCACTGACCGCGAACAGCGCGGAAACAACTGGAGGAATGTCTCCACCGGCCCGCCACCGCCCCACCGCCCCACCGCCCCACCGCCGCCGCCGCCGCGCTGTCGGCACACCCGCCGACGGAAGCTTTGACCGCGCCCGGCGGCCGCTCCGCTTCCGTTCCGATCAGCACCGCTGGGCTGTGAGCGGTGCGGCCCACAGGCCACAGACGTGCCCAGGACCACAACACGGGTGTGTGTGTTGGTGGCCGCCGCGGTGTGCTGACCTGCACCGGGGTTCCAGTCCGGGCACAGAGAGGGGAACGGAGCGAGAGGAGGGAGGGAGAGAGGGACGAGAGGGAGAGAGATGAGAGGGAGGGAGGGAGGCTCCCCTGCTGGCGGGGTCAGCAGTCTCCGTTCACATCCGGCCACAGCTCCGCGGCCACCGCCGTCCGCCATGGACCGTGGACGGCGTACCGGGTAGAGCTTCACGCTAGGGATACTGACCGAGACGCCGGCCCATGGTGGCTTCCCCGGTACCGGTATCCCCCGAGCCCCACCGCAGCAGCCGCAGCAGCAGCTCAAATTCAGTCTGCATAAGTCATGGGTCACGTAGCGCCGGTCTGAGCCGTCTAGCTCACTATCCTACCTCGGCCTGATCTGGTGTTTCGCCTTGATCCCTGGCCCTAACCTCGTCTCTGCTGTCCTCACAGACTATTATTCCTCGTCTGACCAACATAGGTTACCCGGTGAAGGATCAGTGACCTCCGCTCCCGCGCTGCCATTCATCCTTGGGTCGGCCGCGGCGGCCCATACTGGGCGGGTGGCAGGTGGGGAGGGGCCCGACCCCGCCCAGTCACCACGTGACTGCGCTGGTGAGTCATGCCCGACTCTGGTGTGACGTCACCGATCAGCTGGCGGCTGCCGGAGAGACGATCGACCGTCACCTGGGGCTGGACGGGGCCGGGACAGGCTGTTAGGTTCACAGCACAGTGGTCGTACGGCAGTAAAATTGAAGGAGAATTAGTGGGGTGGAAAATTCGGGAAATAATACGCGTAGGATGGAAAAGTTCGTCGGGAAAAAACTATGGAAAAAAGTCATAGAAACCACCGCAGTGTCCCAATTGGTAAAAGATGGTATGGAATGAAAGACGGCCGATAAGGAGTTTGAAAAAATTATTGTTTAAGTCGTGAGCGAAAAGACGCGTAGTACTATGCAACTGCGCATATTCGTCGTCTAAATAACTGATCCATTGATGCGACGTGCCTCCGTTAAAAAATAAATACGTGTATCGTTTCAAAAATATTCACGATAACCATACCTACCTCCTTTTACGCAATGTTTTGACGTTGCACAAATGACAGCTATCAAGATTACAAGTGATAAAAATGAAACCATTCGAAATTCATGATCGCAAATTCTATGAGGCCGTAGCAAACCGGTTGCAGCGTACCTCGCTGGTAATGGCGCATTACGAGAGGCTAGCGCGGTGAGCCCATATCAGGGACGTAGCCAAGGAGGGGGACTGGGGGCATGCCCCCCCCCCCTCCGTGGTGATCAAACCAGTTTACACTAGATAAAATGCGATTCATACGACAACCCGAGCCTCCCCTTACGGCTCAACGGCTCAACGACTCGCATGACCCGATGCCACCTCCCTGCCTCGGTCAACAACTTTTTGCTGACGAAAGGGAGCGAAATTTGATCCGCCACTGACGCCCCTGATTAAAATCCTGGTTACGTGCCTAGCCCAGCTCCGTGAGCCTCGGCAGGCAGACAGCTGACTCGATCCGTGTAGTCGACCGCAGTGCTGTGTTAACAGCAATCAGCGGCGGGTATCACCGCTCGACCCACACTCGGGGAACGGTGCCTGACAAAGTACTTTGTAAAAGAGAGCTTAGTCACCGTAACACAAGGTTATCAATAGAGAGGGGAAACAATTGAGCGGAGAGGAAGGTAAAACAGATCTGTGAGTTGCATAGATATCAGAGTTTCGAATTATTTAGTTGTCGCCTTCATGTCTCAAATATCTATTGGAGCATATTTGAAACCTATTGTATATAAGCGACCAATGACCAATCAAGAACCAATGACCAGTGTCCTATGTCCACTAACCACTCATGGTGACAAATGCGATAATAGCAGCACTCTTAAACTAGACAGATAGCCATATAAAAGGTGTGATTGAAGCCATTAATCAGCCGTTCCAATCCTCCAGGATCCAGCCGTAGTAAAGGCGGCGTTGGTGGCCTGAGGCCGGACCCCAGAAACAGCTCCACCCCAGGAGCGCGTCTCGGACGACGCGTGTCTCCGGACCCGTCAGTCCGTCACGTGTCCCCGGGCCCGTCAGCCCGTCACGTGTCTCCGGGCCCGTCAGTCCGTGTCTCCGGGCCCGTCAGTCCGTCGCGTGTCCCCGGACCCGTCAGTCCGTCACGCGTCTCCGGGCCCGTCAGTCCGTCGCGTGTCTCCGGGCCCGTCAGTCCGTCGCGTGTCTCCGGGCCCGTCAGTCCGTCACGTGTCTCCGGGCCCGTCAGTCCGTCACGTGTCTCCGGGCCCGTCAGTCCGGTCACGTGTCCCGGGCCCGTCAGCCCGTCAGTATCTCCGCCCGTCAGACCGTCAGTGTCTCCGGCCCGGTCAGACCGTCACGTGTTCCGGGCCCGTCAGTCCGTCACGGTGTCTCCGGGCCCTCCGAGTCCGTCGCGTGTCCCCGACCCGTCAGTCCGTCACGTGTCTCCGGGCCGTCAGTCCGTCCACGTGTCCCCGGGCCCGTCAGTTCCGTCGCGTGTCCCCGGACCCGTCAGTCGCGTCACGTGGGTCTCCGGCCGTCCAGTCCCTCACGTGTCCCCGGGCCCGTCAGTCCCGTCGCGTTCCCCGGGCCCGTCAGGTCCGTCACGTTGTCCGCGACCGTCAGTCCGTCGCGTGTCTCCGGACCGTCAGTCCGTCACGTGTCTCCGGGCCCGTCAGTCCGTCGCGTGTCTCCGGGCCCGTCAGTCCGTCGCGTGTCCCCGGGCCCGTCAGTCCGTCACGTGTCTCCGGACCGTCAGTCCGTCGCGTGTCTCCGGACCCGTCAATCCGTCACGTGTCTCCGGACCCGTCAGTCCGCCACGTGTCTCCGGACCCGTCAATCCGTCACGTGTCTCCGGGCCCGTCAATCCGTCACGTGTCTCCGGGCCCGTCAGTCCGTCAGACCGTCAGTCCGTCACGGCCCCGCGGCCTTGACGGACCGCGGGCAGACGGTCTCACCACACCGTGTTCTCACCACAGCGTGTCGCTCGCTGGTCCGCGGTCACCACGTGGGACCAGATGCACCGGTACCTACAGCTGGAACAGTAGACGAACCAGCCCCTCATCATAGGGTGGCCACATTTCACTAACTGCTGCATACGGGAACTGGATGGTATCGACAAATCCTCTAAGCGTGGATGACCAGTTAAACTTAACGTTATTAAACTTTACGTTATTAAACTTAACGTTATTGAACTTAACGTTATTGAACTTAACGATACTGAACTTAATTAAAGAAATCAAATAAATAGATTGACATAACTTCGATCAAATACATTTACCTAGCTAAATTCGCAGGTTACCCAAGCTCTTAGCTCACATGGTTAGGAATCGACCTGAGGTGCGAAGCGGGCACTGAGTAACTGAGAATGCTATCCACCCAGAGACGGCTGGGCCGGGCGGGGAGCTGAATCGTAACGCGGCGCGGCTGGGACTCCACCTCAGCAAGACGTCCGCTCGGATCGGAACTGATCGGAGATGTGAAAGGGACGGGTGACAAGGGACGGGTGAAAAGGGACGGGTGAAAAGGGACGGGTGACAAGGGACGGGTGACAAGAGACGAGCGACGAGCGACGAGCGACGAGCGACGAGCGACGAGCGACGAGCGACGAGCGACGAGCAGCGCCGACGAGGAGGGGCGACGGGCAGTGCAGCGCAGTGGACTGCAGCTGATGACAGAACACACTGCAGCTGATGACAGAACACACTGCAGCGGCACCCCGAAACTCTCCATTCTGTTCCGCTACATGCACACTGTGCATGCAGTGATCGTTCGGCCATCGTTCCGCTGCATGCAAACTGGAATGTACAGCAGCTGACATGGCTGACGCCGTCGTCCCCCGGATTCCCCGCCAGGCTGAGCTGCTGTTCGGTAGCCAGGTGGCGGCGGCCGCTCGCGGGAGCCGGGAAGATCATGGATAGACAGCATGTGTGCTGGATACTGGACGTGCTGCACATTCTACAGCAGCTGCAGTGTAGCAGCTGCAGTGTAGCAGCAGCAGCTGCAGTGGCCACTGCACTTCTGTTCCGGTGGCTATGCGCATTGTGGATATGGATCGTATGGTTGGCAGCACTCGAATGTTTTGAATTGTGCTCGTGCTGGGGTGCGCTGGTCCAGAATATTGAACAATCATGTCGAACTGATTAATCACGCTAAAAAAGGATTCACATGATAATACACGAATTATGATAACAGAAACTTAGTTAAGGATCATGTCGTTAATCAACTGACGCTGTATGGTGGACTCATATTGCTTGACAAAATGTGTTATTTTGGGGGTGATGATAAACGACGTCTGTGGGGAGGGGGTTGCAACCGAGGATACAGCTCCAAGTTTGTAAAGACAACAACCAAAAGCAATTGTCTCGATTCATGGAATACCTAGCCTGTCAGAGCTATCGTCCTTTGCTAGTTTACCCCCCCCCCTCCCCAACCCCCAACCCAGCCCTGCCCACCAGTGTGAAATTTTCATTTTACAGTTTAACTGTGCTGATGAAAAAAGTATCTGGTTTTCAGCAGTCAATGATGAAAAAATATGCTGACCTCGGAACACAATGATGATTATGAGTCAGTTAAACCAAAATACGAACCGGAACTGTTGCAACTAAAAAATTGTGAAGTTTATTAAGATAATAATGTATTATAGGCTAGAGCTAAAAAAGTTACTTGCAGCGTTTCAGGACATTAGGAGCATGGTTAAAGCATGAAATTTGTCTTAACGGGTTTTTAGATCCCGTATGCTAAACTTCTGAACGTAATTGTCCTAAATTTAAATTAATGGATCAGTATAGGCTTTAATATAAGTAAACCTCCACATAAGTTGTGCATATATTGTCTGACATTAATTGCATTTGAGAATAGCATGGTTGATATGCTGTGGATGTTTTTCACCACACAATTGTGGAGTGCTGAACTCTTGTTTAAGGTAATTAAAAAATTTCATATTAAATTTAAGAAATATTGGCTGAGCTGTGTCTAAAAGTTAAAAGCATGCTTGAAGCAAGGAGACTTGCAGCTTTAGACTGCAAAATGCGAACTGGCATAAAAGTAGCAAGGGAATGAATTAAGTTTTGGTTACGGTAATGTCCATGGTTGTTAGGTTATGTAATTTGCCCCTTATATATGTTTTTTTCAGCTCATCAGTTGCTTTTGAAGTGTCGAACTTGATGGCTATTGGAAGTTTTGTATCCAAATCATGCGATACTTATTCAAGTCAGTCATCTTCGAGTACCAACCACGAAAGGCTCGCGTAGGTCACTGTTGCACTGACATTCTTTTCNGGGGCCATGGCCCCCACGCCCCCCCCCCCCGTTCCTACGCCTATGCCCCCACACACACCCCTTGCCGAATGTCTGGCTGCGCCCCTAAGCGCATGTATCAAAGATAGCTTCTCGGGACCTTCACCAATCGACGCACGCCGGTTGAAAACGGTGCCGTATGACATTTTTACTGATCGGGCTCAAATAAGGACCAAAAAGGGTCAAGGGGTCAAAAACGCTAAAACGCTGGCATAAGCCGCCGCGCAATCGGCCCGACCGACTTGAGTGACATCTTGCGTAGGATTTCTAAGCTTTCGAGCGGTGCCTCTCATTGCAGTGCTGCCAGATTTGAAGGATTTCCTCAAATTTAGAGGATTTATGCAGGTGTTTGGTGTTTGCGGGATAATCTAGAGGATTTTCATTTCTGACGGAAATTCTAGAGGATTTGACCTCACTTTCAAAGGAAAGGCAGAGGAATTCATGACATGGAGCCAGGGGAAGGGGGCGATTCCCTCATTACGGGTCACAGGGGGCGCCTATCCGATTATTCGCCCGAGGATACCCTAGAATGTTTGCATTAAGCTAAAATGGCCTTTCAAAAAGGGCACAGAGAAGCTCTCAAACCAGGCAAACCACTCAGGCACGTCATGTAAGGCCCCTCAAAGACAGTAGACATTGAAGGGCTTCGAATTTTCGAAGCCAACCCAGGGGCTCTTGGGCATGTCCAGGGGCTAAATGAACCCACCCAGGGCCTTATCCCCAAATTCCGATTACCAATGCCCAGGGGCCAGGGCCCTCTCGAACATGTCCAGGAGCTCATTGAGCATACGGGCCCCCAAAAAACTGTCCAGGGCCTTTCGCGCATGTCCAAGGGCCATTAGAGTCTGTTCAGGGGCCTCGTGAGCTTGTCCTGGGCCCATTGAGTCTGTTCCACAAAGCAGCCAGCGCAGTCCCTTGCCAGGTCGTAAGGGCCTCTAAGCAGGCTGGAGTATATAGTAAAGTAATCTTGGGCTGGAGGGCCCCTGGGAAATTCAAAGGGCCTATGTACAGGTCAGAGGGTCCCCTGACCAGACCGAAAGGCCCTCTGTGTGGGTCAGAATGGCCCCTGAAAATCCCGAATGGACCCCTAGTCAGCAACGGATGGGCCCCAGGGCAGGTTGTTTGCTTTTGTTGTTTTGTTCCTCCGGCGGCCTAGGTGCCGGGACGGTAGCCGGAATCGGCTCCTGGAAAGGACCGGTAGCCCCGCCCAAGCCAAGGCTCGCCACCACGTCGTCTGTGGAGGTCCTCTGCGTCGTCCGTGATATTTGCCCATGGAGAAAAGAGGCGGGCGCCACACAGCAGGGCACCGCAGCAGGATGTGCCGCGGTGTGTCGGCCTCCTCCCGAGAACACGACACTGGGCCGCTGGGCACTCAGCGTCTCTGCAGCCCGGGCAGCCGTCAGTAGGGCGACGTCCGACCCGATGGAGCCACTGCTCGGAGCCGGACCAGTGGCCGGCACGCAACTGGTGGACGTCGACGGCCGACTCACGTCGTCGACACTCGATCAGGCGCGGCGGGAGATGGTCGGCGAGGATGTCTCGAACCAGCCGTCCGGCCATGCCCGCTGCACTCATACGGGCAAACCTGAAACGGCGGCGCGGGTGGCGCCTCCTGATGTCCTATGGAGGCCGTCCGTCTGGTCCATAGTTGTCGCATCCTTGGCGATGGAGTCCGCACACTCGTTGCCCTCAAGGCCGCAGTGGGCAGGCACCCACTGCAGATGAGGGCGCTGACCGCGCTCCGCCAGCGCCAGCAGCAGCTTCCGCAAGCCGCCGCTCCATGGGGTAGTCTGCGCGGCAGGACCGGACTCCAAAAGATCAACACGCAGCCTGTGAGTCGAGGCAGACAACCACGGGGGGGCTACAGCCTCTGTATGTCTCTCTCCGGTTCCAGCCTCCCGGACCGCGACCAGGCGGTCGCGGAGAGCGACCAAGCTCCGCTCGGGTGCTGAGCACGGCGGGGCCGGCGGGCGCCCTGCGCTCCACTTCTCTCCTCCAGGGGAGGAGGATGAGGGCCCCGCCGCCGCTCCAGCATCAACCCCCTCCGCCCGCCGAGGCCGTCCGACAGATCCAGATGGCAGAATCTTCCGGCCGGTAGCGGTGCATAGGCAGGTTCGGAGGGCTTCTGAAGTTTGAGCACTGGCAGAGCCTCCTGCTACATGTTAACGGCCCTGCCAACAATTCTGATTGGAACCCAATTGGGCAGCACTCGGGTTTGCTCGACCAATAGGTTGGGTTGTACCAAGCTGTAATTTGGGTCCTGCCTCCGTCTTATGAAACACATACGCCAGGCAGGACCCAAGTTACAGCCTGGGCTGCTGATCAGGCAACCCGTGCGAAGTCCGAGCTGAAACCGATCATGTTGTTTTTACAACTGAGCAGTCACCTCAGCCTTATAACACCAATAGGTAAACGTCATCATGAACGTTATCACCATCAAGTGATGACTATCAAGTGATGAATTCTGGTCGGGCATGCCCAATTTTAGCCCGATAATAATGTTGGGCTCAACTCGGGCCTGCAAGTTGGTTAGGTTGCCCAGGGCGAAAACCAAATTGGAACCCAATAAGAGTAACTCGTAAGTTTGGGGCAAACCGGGCTATGCCCCATGTTTAGCCCAAGGTTTCCCGAGCAGCAGTGGCGTAGCCAGAGGGACAAAGGGGACATCCCCCCCCCCCCTGGAGGCCTGGTAGGCCCCTCTGGCGATCGATGTTTTGGATGGTGTCAGGCGCCCGCAAAACGCCTTACGTGGCATCAAAAACCCTCTGTCGGTCTGAGGGCCCTCAGTCGGCCTGAAGGGGCCCTCGGTCGGCCACTGGAGGGCCCATCTGTCAATCTAATGGGGTCTTCTGTAGGCCTCTATCGGTTTGCGGGTGCTCTCTGTCGGTTTGCGGGGGCCCTCTGTCGACCTGAGGGGCCCTCTGTCGGTCTGAGATGCCCCTCTGTCGGTCTGAGGGGCCCCTCTGTCGGTCTGAGGGGCCCCTCTGTTGGTCTGAGGGGCCCCTCTGTCGACCTGAGGGCCCTCTGTCAGTCTGAGGGGGCCCTCTGTTGGTCTGTGGGGCCCTCAGTAGGCCTGAGGGGGCCCTCGGTCGGCATGAGAGGGCGCTTGATAGACCTGAGGTACCGCCTATCGGTCTGAGGGGGCCGTCTATCGGTCTGAAGGGGCTCTCTGTCGGAATGCAGCGCCTTCTGTAGGTCTGAGGGTTATATGTTGTAGTAAGGGTCTCTGGTGGCCTGAGGGGTCCCTCGGATAGCTTGAGGGGCCCCTTTCGACCCGACGGGCCTCTGTAAGGCTGAAGGGGCCCTATGTCAGTCTGAGGAGGCCCTCACTCGGCCTGAGGGGGTCTTCAGTAGACATAAGGGGCCTACAGAAGCCTAAGGGGCTTCTGGCCGCCTGAGTGAGCCCTCGACCAGCTTGACCCTTGGTTAGCCTGAGGGGCCCTCAGTCGGCATTAGGGCGCCTGAAGAGGCCCGCTGTCGGCCTGGGGGTCCGGCCTGAAGGGGCCCTCTGTCGGTATGAGTATCCCATTCCGCAGGAGAGGATCCTCTCTCGGCCTGAGGGGCCCTCTAGTGGCTTATGGGGACCCTCGGCTAGCTTGAGGCGGCCATAGTTAGGCCTGGGGAGACCCTATGTCTCTGTCTCTGTCACCACATGTAGTGCCCACCCCCTTTGCCACATAACTTTATAGTTGAGGCGCCCTTAAACCCAAATCATCATCATGTAGGTAGTCCCCCCCCCCCTGGCGAATGGAATTGGAGGCCGAGTATTAGCAAAAAGTTCTAGAGGATTATGGAGGATCTGGGCTCTGAAAATGGAGAATTCTCACCGCGGGCATCTGGTAGCACTGGAAGAAAACCATTCATTCGCTGCCAAGGTCGTCACGCGGAAGGTGTGTTACGTTGCTGCCAGGGTGCCTTGCGTGTAAAGCCATATATAGCAAATTACATAACAGGCGTGGGTGCACTGGAACTTCTTGTATTTTCAACACAAAAGTAAAGGTTACCAAGTTACGTGGTAGGTTGCTACGTGTATGACGAAAGTGCTGATGTGTTTTGCCCTCTGCTCTAAGTCAGCGTTTCTGACTCTCGTTTAATAAAGGGACATATTTATTCCCCCCCCCTATTTTCGCTCAACCTTCACCGATTTTACACAAAATAATTATTTTCGTTCCCTGTTTCTAATCGCCCCTAGCTGTAAGCATGCCTTTTCATTTGTAAATTATAACTAGTTCATAGTTCAAGGTCAATTTTGTGTTTATTTTGGTTCAGGTTTGCTTCAGCTGCCTATGCTCAAATTTTAACTGATTTAGCTCATATAATTACATATGTTTTCATTCTTTCTCAGTATATTTAATTTAAATTCATCTAGATTTGTGCTACGTACACCAGTGGTTGTGGATTTTGATTTCAGGACCTGTCCGGAGAGCAAAATGACAGGCAGATTAGAGAGCAAACTTTCGACAATTTTCAGGCCATTCTTCATCTCTGCAAGCACATAGATAGAATTTTAATGTTTTCCAAAGAATCTGATTTAAGAGGTCATTTGCATTGCAGAGTTGGTTGCTGGTTGCCTGTTTGAGTTGTTGATAGGCTATTGTCAGTATCTGTTTAAAAAAAATGGCTAGCTGACTTTTTTAAGATTTTTGGTTATGTGTAACAACAGACAAATACTGGCTTTTTACTACACACCGGTTATAGGCCTTGGACACACCAAAGTGAGTGTGCTTAACCTGCAAAATTGAATATCAAATGTGGAGCAGTAATACAACGAAAGAGAGTAATTGTTTATAAGAGCAAAATCTTGTAGACTCCAAAAGACCAATAATGTCCAAATTCCAACACTGTTTTCCTAAGTGCACACAGCTTTAGAACTGTCAAAGATGGTGTTGAAAATTAACTCCTTAAATGAGGTGTAAGAGTGGAAAATTCTTATTTTTAGGTCATTCCCCCCTCCAAAACTGATACACTTTTGGACACTCACCACATGTAGCTCTCCTTGTAATGCCTGGGTCACTTCAGATGACACCTCAGAGAGTAACCAAATTATGCCTGGCTTAAGCCTAGTTGGGGCCTATATTGCGTGATTAAGTCTGCGCTTCATTAGCTTATGTCGCGGCTCCAGACCATCGTGTCAACCCTCACAGTCATGGTTTCCAAGGCCGGAAAGTGATATGCTGGCTTTGTTTGAAAAGCGTGTGGGACCATTTATTGTCACAGGGCTACCCCATTGCCTTCTTATGTCTAGTTGGGTATTATGATCATGTAGGTAAAATTTTACATAGGTAGTTGCTGCTCTATTTATTCCAAATTATAAGTATTATTATTATTAAAAGTGAAGGATTTTGGTATCAAGAAGGTGAAAACTTTATAAGCATTGCTCCTTTTGCAGCAGTTACATTTCCACATAACACACCTATGTGGTTACCACATGGATTTAAGATGGGCTACATGGGCTCAGCATGGGCATGGGCTTGCACATGGGATTGGCATGGGTCCCATGTGGGCTGAGGTGGGCTTAAGTGAACATGGGGATGACGTGGGCATACCCATATGGCCCCATGTGGGTTTGGGGAGGTTTGAAGGTAGGGTGCTAGTCCATATGGTAACCATGTGGAAACCTCTTCCAAAACTGTGTGGGCACCATGTGGAAAAGGTGGACAGCCCTCATGATTACCATGTGGTTACCATGTGTATGTGTTATGTGGGTTATGTGTTGTGTCTTGGTTGTCACAATTCAACATTCATCCAAAAATGGTTAGCCCCTATATTCAGTCTTGACCATCAAAGCTATGACATATGCCATTGGATCAAACCTGTCCCGTCTATCCCTACTGCATTTGTTTAGTTGTGCCTGAATAATTTGCAGGGATCAGTTCAAACGGTTTAAAACAAACATTACCTTTTATACTTTGACAGTGGTTCAAGTTTGTTATCTTGTTGTCACTCATCTTTTAGAGTTATAAATAATATCAGCTTTTCACTCTCTCTGGGATTGTGTCATCTGTGCTTCTCATTTTAGAGCAGCTGCTCATGTTTTCTTCGAATACACTTAGCTGTTTTGGATATTGATTTATAATTATCCACTTTTGATAATGATAATAACTCACTATTGAAAGTAACAACAAATATTGATGTAGAATGGCTTGGAATGCATATCGAAGGGTGTAACATATTGTTATGAAATTAAGTACATTTTGGAAAAGTTTTCAGCAGCAATTGCTGCTATTTATCTAGCTCATGCCTCAACATAGTTCTGAGCACAATGTCTAACATGACTAAATGATCACACCCCTGATTCTGCCCACAGCAGTACCTGCTCCTCAGCCTCTGCACCAGGTGACAATGCCAGAGCCGATGCGGGGACACCAGTCGGCGGAGAACGGAACACCGGTCCCACGCCGCGGCCGCGGTGCACCCCTGCCAAGTCAGCAGGGTCCGTCGGGCCCCGGCCGCGTCAGTGGGCCCACTCCGGACCACACGTCAACACAGCCAGCTAGACCAGCCGCACACGCAGCCATCTCCGGTCATCAGCACCAGCACCAGCGGCCGCAGCCGGCTCATCCTGCAGCCTCAGGTCACCAGCACCAGCCGCTGCGCCGCACCGCCTCCGGCCAGCAGGAGGCGCGCCGTGCCGCCACTGGCCACCAGGAGGCGACTCAGCACGCTCACGCAGCAGCCAGGCAGCACAGTGCTCCCGTCGGCCACCAGGACGGACACCGGGGCACCACGTCTCCACAGGAGACGCACCGCCACGCCGCCAGTCTGCAGGAGGTGCGACGGACCACCTCCAGTCCCCGAGAGCCCCATCGCGGTGCGTCTGATAACCACGGCCCACAGCGAATCGTCTCCGGTCACCGTGTGGCTACCTTCTCTGACCATCATGCTACTCAGCGCGCCTCGTCCGATCACGGGTCCCAGCGTAGCTCGGCGGATCACCAGACAACCCAGCGCAGCAGGTCTTACCAGCAGACCTCGCCGCACTCGAGTCAAGCCAGTCACGCGGCGAGCGCTGCCCAGGCCCGGAGCTCCTCGACCAGCCCCCTGCAGCCGACGCACCCCGTCATCACCAATCGCAGCCAGTCTGCCGGTACGGACCCTCATATCACCCCTGCCGCCAGCGCCAGCACCGTGGAGCCCCAGCGCAGCCATACGAGTATCCCGGGCCGAGGGCAGACCTCCGGGAGGCGGCCTCCGGCGGCCGGCCAGTCGCAGATCCAGCCGGCGACATCTGTTCAAATGAAGACTCCGGCAGCGACGGCGGCGGCGGTGGGTGGTGGCGACCGAGCCGGAGGTCGGTCTGGGGCTCACACGGCCGCCGGCGCCGGGCAGAGCCCTGTAATCGCTCCTGTGACCACATCAAGAACCGGCCAGGGGACTGCACCGGCGACCAGCCAGCTTCAGCCTGTTCGTGCAACTTGTGAAGGCCAGACGCCGACGCCCTACAAGCCGACGCCCAATGAAAGAGAGTCTTCCGTCTGCGAGCCGGATGGAGTGCCCCCGCGTCAGACTGAGCCGTCTCTGGCCGACCTTCCAATCCCCACCACCACCGCCGCAGCCACCACCGCCATCGCCGCCGCCACCGCCACCACCGTCGCCACCGCCACCACCGTCACCGCCACCATCGCAGCCGCTGTCGACGCGATCATCGACGACTCCGACGGCGACATCCACAACAGCATGGGTTTCCAGATCACGTCGATCACGGCGAGCCGCGCCGACGCGACCTCCACCGACGCCGACGCTGACGGCGACGCCGACGAGGACGAGTCGGCCGACGGCGGCGACGAGTCGGTGGACGAGGACGCGGCGGTGGTGGCGGCCGGGGTGCTTGGGGCGCGCGCTGCTCACCGCCCCTGCCGAGTCCGTGTCCGGTGTGCTGCCTGCGATCCCTACCGCGGACGGGTTCGGAATCACGCTGGTGCCCGGCACTGTGCCTGCGCCGGCCGGGGGAGCAGTCGGCGCGCTAGTTCAGCTTCCCACACCGAGTGAGATGGACTTAATCACGGGCTCCCCGCCGCGCCCTGCCGCCGGAGCCGGCGGGGCCCGCGTCTCCGACTGGCAGAGTCGCTTCAAAGTGGTGCGCATCGAGACGAACGTGCCGTTCAAGTGCGGCCGATGGCAGTGCATGGACTACCACGACCAGCCGAAGCCGGAGGGCGAGCAGGACCGTGTGCCGGCGCTGATCCCGGCTGAGGAGGCGCTGTCGCCCGGGGAGTGGATGTCGGCCGCCTCGCCGCCGGCTGAACTCCCGCCGGCGGGGGTGGTGCGCCGGGCCAGCCATCCGTCGCTGCCGTCGCCGCCGCCGACAGAGCTGATGGTGGAGCAACAGATGCTGCCCGGTCAGCAAGGAAGGACCATGCCCGATCTGCTGTCGGGCGGCTCCAGTCTGCTGGATCTGGTGCGCAGCGCGGTCGGGGACACCTCGCCACAGGAGAGCAGGTGAGTTAGGCTCGACAGCCGCCGGTGGGGTGGGAGGGCAGCGGAGCCAGGGACTATGGGGTGGGAGGGCAGCGGAGCCAGGGACTATGGGGTGGGAGGGCACGACAGCAGGACAGAGGGATGGTAGGGCTGCAAGGGGACCTATGGACCTGCAGGAGAGCGCTATGGAATGGCAGGGCAGGCGGGTGGACTATGAACTGGAAGGACGGCGGAGGAATGCGGAATGTCCAGTCCGGAGTTGAGCTTAGAACTTTGAGGAGTTATTTTGAAGAAGCGCGACACGGAGTGTGCTTTCGGTCGGCCATCAAAGTGTTGAGGCTGAGACGTGTTCCTGGTCGATTTTATCTTCTCCGAGTTTGGGGAAACGTTACAGTTATGTATATGCACAGGTTACGCACATGTTTGTTTGACACAAGCTCAGCATTTAATGCAGTGAGCACGTACCAGGATTCTTATTTTCTGTGTAAAAAGAGTCAGGCTTGGTACCTGATCCACAGTCAACAGAGACGCCTGTCAGTTTATGGAATTTTGAATATCGACCTCTGCTTTCTGGCTCCGTTTACCTTCTCACAAAAATCACCTCTTTCTTGAGCACTGCTGCATGCCATCGATTCGCCATTTCCGTGTGAAAGCTCTTAATGACCGATAACCCTGCATGGAATGCATGCGACTGTGTATGACATCTCCCAGGGGACAGACAGCCCGTGCCGGGCACGCCAGAAATACACAGGAGACTCTCTCACGGCGGGCTGGAGGTCAGGCGGGATCGATGGCTAGGGGGCTGGGGGGGCGCCCGTGGCGCGTGACGTCCCGTGAACGGCGGGTCCCGTCACTATCATGCGTCACGGTCGCGTCCGATGGGTTGGCCATAATGTGTTTCTGAAAGGTCGGACGAGAATAGTTACGAATTGTGAAGCCCATGATTAGCTGAAAGATAGATACGCGAGCTTGTTGTTGAAAATCATTTGCTATGGTGGTAACTGGTAGGCTGTAATTTAGCTCGCCCGTCAATCTCAATCATCGGCATGACAACGGTTCGAAGTAAATATAAATGTTTGGCCCTCGGTGATATGATCGATGATCATTGAGTTGGAATGGGCATCGACCGGTTTTAGCGGGGATCGTGAATTTATATATTATATGACCATGATGACACACTAGAAAGAAACTGTGTAATCCATATTTTTTGTCATGGCTTTGCACCATGGAAAAATGTGGTGTAGTGCAACGCTGCATATAACATTGCTTTCTGTATAACGCTATGCACTATGCACTATGCAGTGCTTAGCCCAGTGCGTGCTGCTGCACAGCGCACAGCAGTGCACATTAATTGCCCTGGCCAAACAGTCGGTGTTTATTAGGTCGGCTGGGCCGGGGGTGCCCTGTCCAGAATATCCCTCCACCTGACCATCATACGCACAATGTTAACCAGTTAGCCGGTTACGTGCTCCCGCGGCTGCCATGTCGGCTGCCATTTCGCGGGAGATCAGCATGGTGGTTGAATGGCCGGGCTGTACTGTATTCGAGTCACCAGGCTACATTTTATCGCATATCTGTTTGTCGTTCGATTCTTAGGGTAAGCGATACTTCGGTCATCCCGCCGTTCGGCCATTTCCTTTTTAGGCCCAAAATCGTCCAAGTGACAAATGCGGGCTGTTGCGAACAAGCAGCTTAGATGTACTGCGCCTGACACCATATTCACGTCCTCATTTAAATGCATTTCTCCGGACTTCGTGCATTTTGTACGGTGTGTACTCTGTATTGCGGTATGCATTTGAGGTAAATTTGAGTTGAGTTGACGAATGAAGCCGTTTGGGCTGGCGAGGGAGGGCAGGGGTGGACCCAGTTATTTCCTAGCCCGGGTCCTCCATCTGTTCCCTTGCCCGCCCCCCTTCCGTCCTTCCTCCCGACCTGCCGCTGGACACGCCGGAAGAATTCTTGAATCTGGGCCCTGGTCGATGGTGGCACATCGCAGTGGACGCTGACCGCGGGGCCTTATTGGCGCTGTAGGACCCGAGAGCCATGTGTCAGTACTTTCTGGGAGGAAGCGAAGACGGGTTCGGGTGACTGAAATGCTGGTTAATGGAAAGGTGAGACTAGCTTTTGGGAAAAAGTCGCTGACGAAAATTGTTTATACTAAGCTAGATCGGGGAGGTAACAAATACTCGACATGTTTTGGGTTGGACGACCAATGCGACAAACAGTGAACACCCTGCTCGAGTCTCTTTCTGTCCGCTCTCGTGCGGAGCCCTGATTACTGGATTTTCGCACTCAACTTAATTGCGGCGTCCAGATATAAAAACTCAATAGGCTGTTGTTACGTTTTCAAAGGTCGATGATGACCTTGTTTTGTGTCATTTCCCCATGGTTATCGTCTTATCTGAAAGCGGCACCTTCGGATGCTTACTACCGTTTAAGGCTATTATTAGCCACAAACTATTGTATTCGTGTGGGCGGTGACTCTGTACTGCTGAAAATAGGAGAAAAAGACGGGGGGGGTCGCCTGAGCGCGATTGTTTGTTTTTGTTTAGCCAATTTAGCACAAAAAAGTTGAAATTACAAATTTTTGTGCGAGACCAGGGGAGGATGGGGAAATACAAGGATACGCAATATGGGAGGCTGAGACATGCGACTGGATACTTGGACGACGTTTCTGGTCCCCGGGCGAGTAGACAGAAGTACTGGATATTATGGAGCGCGGGCTAACACCAAGACGGGCGACGAGTACCAAACTTGCATAACGGTGGAACCGTACACTCTAGCTTTCGCACTGGCTACCTGGGATGTAGTAAGATCGTACAGCCGGGGCACGTCCGACGCGCGACGTAGGTAGACAGACACACACTCGAAGACCCCTTAGGTGGCACGTGGCTCTATGCTCTGTTATGTAATGCAGCTGAACGTGAGAGAGAACGATGAGACATGCTAAAGGTATGCGCGCTATTAAATCACATAGTCCCGAGTTAGAGCCGGGCGTTCGATTCTCGCTCTCCACATACAATTAACTACCAGCGTGGAACGTGATTGAACTGAGCGTCGGTTATCCTGTATTGCGGCAGTAAACTTCCTGAGGTTCGATGTGTGGGCGGGTCCAGTCGCACGAGGATCCTGCGTCCTGCCGAGTTGATACGGCCTACTGAATTGGTGGTGATTGAGACGGAGACTGGGTGGAGACTTAGTGCGCAGCTGCGTAAGCTCGTACTGGTTACGCCCAGATCCGGTTTGTGGTTTCTGTTGCGTCTCCCGCCCACCCGCCCGATCCGGTCTTTGTTTGTCCGCTCGGTGTCAAGCGCGTCCCGGTTCGGATGGTAACCCTCAAAACTCCGCTGTTCAGGCGCATCCATGGATATTCCGGTTCGGTACGAGCCCTGTCGGCCCACGGTCTCGCTGCGCGGGCCTCCCGGAGGGAATACTCCTCCGACCGTTTGCTCAGTGTGTCGCGGGGCCGGGGGGACGAGCGGCAGGAGGAAGACAGACGCCGGGCGCGACACTGGCGAGAGCGCAGCGCCAGTCGACGAGTAGCGTGGGCATAATGGGGGCGCTGGGCTCGTGGTCTCGTGCAAGGAGGGCCTCGCGAGGGATACTCGTCAAACTGCTCGCTGTTTACAGGTTTGTCGCTGGTAAATTCTGACTCCTTTGGGAGGATTGTGCACTGCAGGGTTTGGTGGTCGGCGAAGGGATCGTTGTGTGATTCTGATTTTGTGAGCCACAAGTTTTGAAAGATTTGCAGAAGGGTTTTGGGGTAGTTTCGGCAAAGCTCTTAGCCATATTGGAGTGCAGAGGGGCGACCTTCTGCTAAAGGATGTAAGGCAGCGGCCGAGCGTGGCATGGTGGACGGTGCAGTGATGTCAGGGTCTGGTGAAGAACGCTGGTGCGGGGGCCACGCGCCCGCCCGGCCGGCCGCGGCTTATACCGGTCGGGTTTTCTCTGGGGAGGAAGCGGTCCCGCGAACGCGACACCCCTCCCTCGCTGCCATGGCCCGCGTCTCCCTGGCCGGTGGCAACGAAACTGTGTGTCGTGGACTTGGCGCGTTGCCGCGACTGGTGTTCGTGGACTGGCCGCGTGCCGACTGTGTGGTCGTTGGTCTGGCGCTGTGCCGACTGTGTGGTCGTGGCTGGCCCGCGTGCCGGACTGTGTGTGTCTGTGGACGGGCGAGTGCCGACTGTGTCCGTCGTGGACTGGCCTGGGGCCGATGTGTTTCGTGCCGGCCGCGGTGCGACTGTGCCTGTCGTGGACTGGGCACACTGGCGTGCCGATGATGTGATCGTGACTAGAGCTGCGTGCCGACTGTGGATCCGTGGAAACTTGGCCGCCAGAGTGGCACCGACGTGTGTGTGTGGACTGCCGTCGTGGACCCGAGAGTGTTGAAGTGTGTAGGCCTGGCTCGCCCGCTGCGCACGTGTGTCGTGGCCGATCGTGCGCGTGCCGACTGTGTGTTCGTTGACTGGCCGCGCTCGCCGCTTGTGCTGGTCGTGGACCCCGTGGCGCAGTGGCGCGCGATCAAGCTGTGTGGTGTCAAGTGGGACATTGGGCCAGCGGTGGGCGCGACCCTGTGGGTCTGCGTAACTCCGCTGGACTGGTCGGTCGACTGTGTTGTGCGTGCGAGACTGTCGCCCGGCGTGCTCCCGTACTTGTGTCTGCGTCCGGTGGTCACCGTGGTCGGGGCGGGCCTGTGCCGCACTGTGTTGTCCGTGCGGAGGGGTATAGCTCGGCACCCCGTCACTTGTGCGGCTTATGTGCAGCTGTGTGTCGGGCCGGTCTCTGCCGCCGCCGCGGGGCCGGCCTTGGAGGCGGGATACTCGTTCGGTGTAACTCGTCGCTGTTGGTTCAGTTGTGTCAGGTGTCCGAGTCGGGCCGCTCGGTCTCTCGGTGCCGGGACCTCCCTCGCGGAGGGGATACTCCGTTCACTATGCTGTTCAGTGGGTGTCCGGGCTCGGTCTCGGCTGTGGCCCCAGGGGCCCTCGGGCTTAGGGAATATACCCGTCACTTAGGCTGCCTATAGTGGTTTCAGGTGTGCTGGTGGTTCCCGGGGTTGTGGGTGTCGGGGGCCGGCGCGCGGTTCATCCGAACAAACTGGGACCCCGTCGGGCTCCCGAAGAACGTGATAACTTCAGTACAGACAGATGTACCTCAAATAGAACTTCCTCATGTGGTCGCGTTGACGGGCTAAGAGGTGGTGCCGACTGTGTGTCGTGGACTGGCCGTGGCACGACTGTGGGTACGGTTTGTTTGGAATCTCGCACCATAGGCACAAATTGACCACGCAGTCGTCGCGCTCTTTAGCTCCAATAAACACACAAAGGAGTCTCGCACCACGTGACTATCAGTCTGACCTCCGCGGCTGACTGTCCCCTGCAACAGTTCTGATCAGTGAACCGCAACGGCGTGCTGACGGTAGCGCTTGCCTCAGAATTCAGTAGTCAGTACATACTGGCGGCACCCTAAGATCCTAGCACACACAGTGGCAGAAAAAGTAGTTCCACGATCTAAGTTCGCTGAACAAATTTTTCGCAAGCGGCGGAACAATTTTGGTGATACGTATACCAGCTTTTCACGCCTGTGGCACTTTGGTTGACACAACTCAGAACTTGCAGAACATTGCGCTTGGACGTGCCGGCGTAACTCAGCCTTAACATTATCTATGCAATGAGACGAGCCGTCCAGCCTGCCACAGACGGCGCAGGATGCGAGCACAAACCGCTCTTTTGTTTATCTTCTCCTGCCGTTGTTCTATGCTTGTCAGCCATTTGCACCAACCGACTAAGCAAATTATCATTTACGGTCAAAGTTTTCACAGAACAAAACTTCCAAGTTCAGAAAAATTGGAGAAACAGACCATTTTTCGGTCTGATTTCGGACACCGAGCACACCACCAACACGGCGGTGACGCTGACGGTACATAAGACCCAGGCTGACGGTACATAAGACCCAGGCCGACAAGGTAGGGCGATATGGCCAGTCACCAGTGTACTCAGTAAACTTCCATTCGGTATATTGTATCAGTGTGACCTGTGGAAGCTATTTCCCCACACACGTGGCCAAATATGCCGCGGAATTTGAGACACGTGTCCATCGTGCTCCCAGAATGCGTTCGCAAATGATAAGGAGCGCGTTAAGCCGTCGTGTTGGGCGTTGCTATGGTGCTACGAGCTGATAGTTGGCCCAAGATACTGCCAGATGAGCGCACTAGCGACAGAGAATGTAATAGTTATTCTACGACACATTCAGTAGGGATGCGTCTCATTAGGTCGAGTCACCATTTATTGTGGTATTACGAGTCATAAATATGCATTTAAAGTGGTTTAAGCCATGAATGCACTATTTTTTGCCATGCAATTCAGATTCAGAATGCATTATTTGATTCCATGAAATTAAGAATGTACTGTTTGTTACCATGAAATTCAGAATGTACTATTTTGTTGCGGCGCCCTAAAGCCAAAATCATCATCATCATCAGAATGTACTATTTAGTGCCAAGAATGCAGTATTTGGTCAGTGGATGTTTCCAGCCTGGTTGCTATGCTACCGTCCGATATGGCGTGCCAGGAAGCCGGATTCCTTTCGTTTGTTTACCTGATTCTACACGGGCTGGATGAGTGTTTTGTTAGCACCCTGTGACCTTTTAGCAGGCTTTTTCTGGAACAAATTGTACTAATAGCAGATTGCTAAATCATTTTCAGGGGACGCAGGCAGCTTCTTCAGCTGAGTCAACCTGGCCGCCACAGTTGTTTTTGTTGGCTTAGCCATCCGTTCCCGCTGTTTTCGATCGACATAGACCTGGGGAGGGGCGGGCGTCAACCTGCGCAGGAGTGTCAGGTTCACTGTTTCGTGTGCCAGAAACCGTGATTCGATTCCTGATAATTGGTCCACTGAACAAGGTGTTACCTGGCCGCCACCACACGGCACACCTTTGGAACAAGATTAGCCTCCCGACAGCATGTGACCAGAATAGCTGCGCTGGCGTATACAAATTAACAATCTGGGGTGGATTCGACCGTCGAATAATGTTTTGTATGATTTCATCCACTGGAATTATCCTACGAAATTGTACGGCAACGTCAAGACGCTATCATAATGAGTTACGCAATACGCATTCGCCAGGAAATGCTTGTTCTCTAACGTGGCACGCCTCTTTCACCAAATGTGATGGCGGCCAATCCTGAACAGCCGACTCGCCAACGTGGACACTGGACAGGGGGTCCCGGTCGAACACGCTCGACCACCCGTGCGGAGAATCGGTATCAATCGAACCGTGGGCCTGGGCGCTGGCCAGGCTTTGTTCACCTCTGTCGGACGGGGAGGAGCACCGTCCCACCACCGCTGCTGGACAGCTGAGTGGTGTCCTTGGCAGTGCTGGAGGCAGTGGTAGAGGGCGCCCTCGGCCGCTGATATTGGTGGAGGGCGCCCTCGGGCCGCTGGCAGTGGTGGATGGGCGCCCTCGGGCCGCTGGCAGTGGTGGATGGCGCCCTCGGTCGCTGGAAGTGGTGAAGGGCGCCCTCGGTCACTGACAGTGATGGAGGGCGCCCTCGGTCGCTAGCAGTGGTGGAGGGCGCCCTCGGCCGCTGATATTGGTGGGGGCGCCCTGGGTCGCTGGCAGTGGTGGTGGGCGCCCTCGGTTGCTGGCAGTGGTGATGAGCGCCCACGCCCTGGGCGCCCTCGGTCGCTGGCAGTGGTAGAGGGCGCCCTCGGTCGCTGGCAGTGGTGGAGGGCGTCCTCGGTCGCTGGCAGTGGTGGAGGGCGTCCCTCGGTTGCTGGCAGTGGTGGAGGACGCCCTGGGCTGCTGGAAGGGCCGGCTGGCACACCGCGCCGTGACCGAGATGAGCGTCTGTTTGGCGGCGACACCGGCGACGGTGGTAACTGCTTTTTGGCAGAGACCCGGCGTGTGTCTGGCGAGGGTGTTGTTAGGTTTTCAGGGCGGGTGACAGAGTGGATGTCTTGTCTTGGTCAAAGTGGTGAGAGAGCGAATGGTCACAATAAGACCCCTGCGATGTATTTTCATGAAAAACAGTGGTCATTTACATGTTATTATTTACATTAAAACATAATCTTTGCGGAATGTGTTAATGTTTGCATCCTCATGCGAGCGTGACATGTTGTCAACGATTGAAAATGCGACTACCTAAAGAGGCTGCACTGATTTTTTTTTTGTAGAAGTCACAAAATCGCAATTCATGACGTTTTGCACTCATGACGCAGTTTTATGGGCTGCTAATTGCTACCGTGTCTGGCTGACATTGTCCTTCAGAGATCATCTATCAGGCCTCCACAGTGGATGATTCAGCGAGTCCAGAGTCCCGACTTACATCGCTCAAAACTACCTTCTCTGCTCTTCCGCCCGTGCCTTCTCCATTCGATGGTCACTGTGGATGACTTTTACTGCTGTATTATTTGTGTCGAGGATGGGGATGTGCCTGGATGACTGCCTTCAGACGGAGAGGCTGGGATTTGAGGGCGCCGTATAACCTTGATCCATTGTGGCGACTGGCGATCCGCGAACTCAACTCACCACCGTCATCGCGGTATATCGTCATGTCCGTGGATTGTGTGTGGCTCACTGCAGGCTACTGCTATAGGACAAGGCTGAGTGTTTCGCTGGCGCCAGCTATTTGTCTTTTTTGTCCTGTAGCTTTGAAGATCCCTAAAATCACCAACACAACATTTTGTTCATGCTATCATCATTTTGCTTCCGTTTTCATCTGGCATTTTGGGAAGCGTCGTGTCAGTAAATTCGAAATTGACTTTGTGGCTCAAGCTGTCCATTCCTGTCACAAACTCGTTTGGCATTGGCTCCGCCACAGGGAGGACGGCCCCCAAATTTGTATGACTTTTAACACGGGGTCTATGGTTGTTGCACGGAAAGAATTGACTTCAGAATGCCTCCCCCCTCCTGATTTTCGGAACGTGGCGGAATTCTTGTCGTTTGGTTTATATATTGTTCCAATTGGTCATTGGATGACAGCACTAAACTGGGCAGCACTAAAGCGGGGTCATGTCCCCCCTTATGATCTTGAAAACCACGCAACGTAGCGACTTGCGGAATACTTATTTCCAGACATGCACAGTCACATGATGTGCAATGCTAAGGGTATACAGAGACATCTGGCGGCGGGAAGATCAACTAAGCTTGCATGCCACGCCGCCAGGGGCGGGGGAGCAGAGCATCAATCAAAGTAAATTGGGTGCATTGGTCTCTGCAGTGGCGGCTCCAGGATTCAGTCTAGGGCAGCCGCCACGCAGCAATAGTGGCTCCTTTGACTTAAATGGGCCCCTCGCCCTTAGTGAACGAACCCTGTCCTAACTCAAGAAGTTAACAGTTACGTGGTCGAAATGGGCCCCTGTATACAACTTTTGGCCTTCTGTAGGTCATAATGATCCATTCATTTGCTGAAATGAGCCCGCTTAACACGCGCCCTGGAGGGCCTCTGATAATCACACGCCCTTGAGGGCGGCGGATTACCCCCCCCCCCATGATCTCGAAAACCACGCAACGTAGCGACAAGCGGAAAACGGAGTTAGATAGCTCGAGACAAGCTCTATCGAGAGTACTTCGGTCTTTTTTTAGGTCAGATCAATGTCAAAGTCATCAAAGGTCAGATTTTCAAAATTTAGGACTTCCCTCCAGATACCCCCAAATATCTCGGATAGTGTTGGAATTTTCATTTCAGGATCTGGTCCCGGAGAGCAAAATGACTGCCAGTTTGAGAGAAAATTTATGTTATTTGCAGGTCATTTTCATTTACAAAAAATGTCCGATCTTGTTTTCAAAAGACAGCTGATTTAAGAGTCAATATCAGTAACAAAAAAGGAACACGCTTTTTTACGGACACACAAATGAGTTGACTTAACCTGCAAAATGAATATCAAAAATGTAAGCAGTAATGCATGAAAAAGGAGTATTTTTTCAAGATAAGCAAAATCTGTGGACCTTTAAAAGACCAAAAATGACAAAAATGTCCAGCACTGTCTCGAATCTATGTAGCTAGTAGCAAAATTTATAAAACAATCGAAAAACTATTTAAATTTGCATCCACATCAGTCCTCAAATTTAGCCAGTTCAACACATTAAGCTCCAAGAAGTCATCGAAGTGCCATTTTTGCAAAACATTGTTTCGCAAAAACTGTTTAACTAACAAATATAAAGCAGTACGTTTGACCCACATGTTTGTCTCGTCAGCGCTTTTCGAATCATATGTATTTGAAACAAATAGGTCAAGGGAAATTTGACCTCAGGTCAAGGTAAGGGTGGCCCAAGTATATTTTGGATATTGTGAGACGTGTCTCAACGAGACAAAACATTGTACCATTGCCGGTCGCTAATCTTATTCTGTCAAAAGTTATTGATAAACAAGTTTTGGTGGTCACAGAATTGACCCTGACCTTAGTTCACCGATATCATAAATCCGAGATATACAAATTGTAAGTAGCTATGGCCTTATGACATCCTGCAACTTTGAAACCGATCGTTTCAAAACTGTGTCTGCATACGACCAAAAACTTGTTGGAGGTGACGTCATCACGTAACCTGGTCTGAGATGTCATGAGGCCAATAATTTCACATAATGTGGGTAGTTCATTTTCGAACAGGTATTCAAAAAACGACGGCGCTGCGCGCCGCCGTTTTTTCCGCTTTCGTCGTAAAACCGGAGGGGTAGCCGGATTTCGTCCCCCCCTTCTCCAGGTCGCATGTTAAGGCTGATTTGGCCTTTTAAAATAATCATAATTATATACCTAATTCATGACAAATTCGACCATTTATGGACTAGACTATTGTCCTGTTTGAGGCTCAATAGATGGGCCGTGACATTTTCTCACAGGATGGGCCAAGGGATTGTTTGGTGCGCTCATTATGATTGCCGCCTATACGTTGAGATGACTAAATAGTGAATACATTGCAGAACACTATGACAAGATCATTTGTGTCAAAATCCTGACCAAGGGTCTCTCAGTGTCCGACTTAAACTGGCTTGTGGCTGACCAATGCGTGGCAGGCTGCGTATTGGTGAAAAGCATGAGGTGTTTGTGAGTTTGTTGTGTTGTCATCTCTAAATTGTGGTGTCTGCACTGCAATCTACTGCTCATCGGGCCAGTCATTTCATGTCCGCATTTGGCTTCCCAGCTCCGATGGTAGCGCTCTTTTGGCAGTGCAATAAGCAATTATTAACGGCCGTTCTGCGTAACTAATAGTACTCTCTGTAGCCTGCCGTCAGTGTCTTGTCGTATATCGCTGTCTTGACCGGTAGGTGGCGTTAAGGTTGTAATATCCAGAGCAGAGGGCGCCACCACGTCCATTCCCATATCTGACCTGCACAGTGCACAACGTAGGTTAGTTAGGTGCGTCACCTTTGTGCCCTGGTGAGCTGAAAAAGAAAATGATGAAACAATTGTGGTACGATCTTTTTGAAATATATTGGTATGAGCTGGTGGCAAGTATAAGCTGCGATTTGCCCAAATTCACCTATTTTCTAAGCAGACAACCAATTTATTTGTGTCAATGACAGCAATTGTTGTGACTTGTGATCATCTTCTTTCCATATATTATGTACTTAGTTCACAGATCCTGTTCACTCATTGTTTTACTTATTGTTCTTGCTTTTTTAACTTCTGTTCTGAAGCCTCGCGTCATTGCCAGTCAACCTTTGCGTTTTGTTTTTGTTTGTTTTTGTTTTTTGCTTTGCATGTTGTTGTCTCGAGCTTGAATCACCTGAGCTTGAATTACTTGAGTCGAGTTACTTCGGTTACGATACGTTAGACGGGTGACGTGGGACCAGTGACCTGGTGTCGGTGACCTGGTGTCGGTGACCTGGTGTCGGTGACCTGGTGTCGGTGACCTGGTGTCGGTGACCTGGTGTCGGTGACCCGGTGTCGGTTCCTGGTGTCGGTGACCTGGTGTCAGTGACCTGGTGTCGGTGACCTGGTGTCGGTTCGCGTGACTCTGGTGTCGATCGGTGACCTGGTGTCCGGTGACTCTGGGTGTCCAGTGACCTGGTGTCGGTGACCTGGTGTCGGTCGGTGACCTGGTGCTGGTGACCTGGTGTCGGTGACCTGGGATGGGATCAGTGACCTGGGATGGGATCAGTGACCTGGTGTCGGTGACCTGGTGTCAGTGACCTGGTGTCGGTGACCTGGTGTCGGTCAGTGACCTGGTGCTGGTGACCTGGTGTCGGTGACCTGGGATGGGATCAGTGACCTGGTGTCGGTGACCTGGTGTCGGTGACCTGGGACCAGTGACCCGGTGCCGGTGACCTGGTGTCGGTCGGTGACCTGGCGTGTCGTCAGTAGATCGGCTGCAGACCGGCTGACGCCACCACTGCCGGTCGTCACAGCTGGCGTGCCTGGCACCAGTGGTCGGTCGGCCGGCACACAATGGTCGTTCGAGGAACTGTCCCCGGCCCCAGCCCACCTGATAGCGGGGCAGGGTGTAATGCGGCAGGCAGGGCTGTCTGTCACTCTTCACAGTGCTGCGGTTATGCTGGATACCGGGCTCTTAGAACCATTACCGCGCTCTTTACCGTATCAGCTCAGCGGGTATGAGGATGGGGCAGTGCAACTCAAACGGCTACAAGATAAAATCGACACCTAGTTATTGTAAATATAACAACTTGCTGTCGAAATATTCGATGTGGTGGCAATGTTTGTTATGTTAAACAACTGGCCAAAACTAGATCTGGGAACTGGTGACCGATCAGGTTTAGGTATCGTTGTCTTCCGACTTCCAGCAACCAATGATTGAGTTTGATTGCCGTTTAGCCAACGTCCCTAAACGTTTTGCTTATTCTGGAGGCAATTGCGGACATCTTGTTTCTGGTGAGATATTGACTGATGAGCATTCTCGAGGGTGCGGCGTTATGCTTTCTGTGTGGCCATTTTCCTGCAATGTTATTTTTGTGGTCGTGCGGTACAAGCGAACAGAACTTACATATTTACCGTCCCTTTTTAGCGTTCTATCATTGTCGGCATCTGCTTTCACATTGTTCACGGTCATTATTTTTGTCCAGCCAAACTTAGTCATGGGTTAGTTAGTTTGATGCACCGGTTACTTACCGATCATTAAATGGTGCAGGATTATTTTACAAATGTGTTTGGCCAAACGGTTTGGTTATAGTTACTGCATTGCTATTCTGCTTTTTCTTTCTTTTATGATCTAAAACAATTTATTTAACTTGTAATCAAGGAACAATGTCACTTCTAAGTTTTACCGTTTTATTTTGACTTTGCTGTATAATTTTTTTGTTTTGCTATATTCCCGGTTGTTCTGTAGTATTGCGTTGTGATATCTATTCGAAAAAGCATCTTCTCCGTTTTCAGAAACATCATCGTTTAACACTCGCACTACAGGGGATAGCCTGACAGACCTCCCACTGAGGTTTTTCTTGAATAACTTTTTTCCACATGCGGCGCATCTCGCTGTAATTTTCAGCAGCTGAGTTCAAAACAGTTGTACGCATCTTTTTAGTATTTGAAGGGTATTACGACTATCAGATCGTCGATCCTGACCTATGACCTTTTCGTCAAGGTCATGATCAGACCACAATGGGCTACTGACCTAACCCCAAAGGTCACCAGTTGACCTAGATACTCAAATTGGGATGCCTTTAGATTATCCTTATGACAGGTTACCGTTCACGGTATCTCTATCTCTCTCCGTTCGGAAGTTAGCCTAAGCCCCGTTGAACTGCAACCTAAAAAATTGCATACTGTTAGATTCCTCTCATGACCGGCAATGTTCTGGTTCTTACCGCATTGCTTTATGTTGCTTGGTTTCGAAATTATCAGTGGGATCTTTAGGACCCCCCCCCCCGTAGGGCGAAGGTGAGAAAATGTTTCCGTAGGGCGAGGGTTAAGTTGTCTTTCTTGATAGTGTGATACAACTTTTCCCACTGACTCAGGCCGCAGCACATCTGGGGCCGTCCCTATCTGAGTTCATCATCGGAGGTGCTCTGTCCCCGTTATTCACCCGCTCCTCCCTGGTGCGTATCTCTGGCCTACCCCACCACTGGCTACTCTGCCGGGGCCACGGTCAGTGCCTCCTCCATCCCTGGTGCGTATCTCTGGCCTATCCCAGCACTGGCTACTCTGCCGGGCCACGTCAGTGCCTCCTCCATCGCCTGTGCGTATCTCGCCTATTCCCAGCTGGGCTACTCTGCTGGGCCACGGTCAGTTGCCTCCTCCATCCCCCCCTTGGGGGGTTTTTGCGGTATCTCTGGCCTATCCCACTCACCACTGCCCTGGCCACGGTCAGTGCCTCCCCCCGGCTCGCTGACACCGGATCGATCCCGCTCTAACCATCCCCGCCTCCCCTCCCCCTATCGCCAAGGGCAGGGCCAGGTCACTCTCCCCGGTCTCCTGCCGCGCGATGCCCGCACCGCTCCCCCCGCCTCCTCCCCTGTCGTGCGATGCGGCCATTTTCACGTTCGCCCCGCCTCGTCCCTCCGACCGGCGCAGTGTTTTATTGCACCGAGTGGCACAAGTTGTGCAATGCGTAACTGTTGCGAAAGGTCGTGTTGCTGGCTGTCGGCAGGGCGCAGCGAGGCTGCACTGCAGCTGTGGCCCGGCCGGCTCCAAATCGGCCTGTTTACGCCGGCTCAGGAGGGTGGTGCACGCCGCCTCACTGCGCAGTCGCGGAAGTGAGGTGGCCCTTTGTTGCAGGGACGCTGTGCGTATAACGGCACTGTTTTGCCTAGCACGGTCATTAAACGTGTCGTCATTCGGACGTTGCTGGCTCTTGTTGGGGATGGGAAGGTGGGTTTGGAGCAAGGCAGTGAGAAGCCGGCAAATATGTCTGGGAGGCGTTGGTCAGCCATATTTCCGGGTTTTCCTCGTTGTGTCTGTGTTTCTTGTCTTCTTTGTCCTTCCCTTCTCTCTTCTTTATCTTCTCATTTCTCATTTGTTTGGATAGTAGGTATAGCCAAGTCGCAACACCTCTTTCGTTTTGACAACTTAAACAAAGACACTTCTGGAGCCGTCGTGCTGATTTGCTTGTCACACTTCTTTTGTCACTATTCGTTTTCTCCTCATATACGTTATATTGCTCTTGTTTATTTCACCAAACATCGTCGTAACAGTCTCTCAGTTGCGATTTAATTTGAAACCTATTTAAACCATGTCGTTCTCTTCACGATTCATTTACAATAGATCAATTGGAAGCACAGTAGGGAAATGCTGAAAAATAGAGCGCCCAAAAATGGCGTCGATGACGTCAGAGCCTGCCATAGACATGCATGTGAATTATCTAAAACTAGAGTACCTTAATGAACACTTAAACAAAAACCACTGCTTGCACTAAGTTGTAGCAAAAAAAAATGTTTAAATAACATAAAGGATACACAAATTATGAATGGTCATGATCTCCTGGCCAAATATTTTTTAAAAAATCAGATGCATTTTGAAAATGTGTTTGGAATTACAAATTTCCTAAAAGTGATGGGAACATTCAGACATGCGTGGCCCAATCCGCTCTAATTATCGAGTATATGCATCGAGTACATGCATGCTGGTCAGCACTCTAATTTTGGATTATCAGCTCTATATTGAGCGTTCAGCACCAGACAACGGCAAGTAATCCAAACAATAGAGTAATGATCTTGACTGTTTCCTGCCAGTGACACATTCATAAATTTAACGTGACACATCTTTAACCCGCGCGGCGTAGGGGGGGTAAATATTCGACACGCCCCCCCCTCTATGGGTCGTCAAGTGGTTCCGCAATGCTACACAATAGCCGTTTAAAAGGACCTTATCCTCGCAACCGCTTACAATGCATCACAATATATCATTGGAACGCTCTATTGTTTAGCATTTCCCTGTACTGTGTCTCCGACTGCGATACCTAGTCGTCCAATACCGTGCGGTGCTTCAGAGTGCATTGGGCTCCTCGTGCACTAACTTTCGTAACATCCCGGTATGACGCAAGAACCGCACTCCCCACCCCGTATTACCGTCAAACACGCGGCTTTCAGAATCCGATGCCATCCGTCGCCGTCTGATTGGCTGGTCGGAGATATGTGGCAGGTCATGTCATCTGAATTTGATACACTACGATCGTCTGATTTTCGTATTATTTTATTTAAATATCATGTCATTTATAGAAACGCGATATTCTATCTTTGGACTTCACAATTTTGGGGTTTTCAGAGTGGCATTGGTCTTGAATTTCAGTGTGAATTACAATAATGGTATACCAGCTAGCTTGCCGATTGCAGCTGTTATACAATTGTCTTCGTTTTCGACGTTATCATTTTATCTCTTGCATGTTTTGCGCCGAGTAATTATTTGTTGCACCTAGAATCAAATCAGCATTGGCTTGAGAAATGGCATACTGACAATGGTGCGGAATGCACATGGACTGTGTCGTCGAGTTCCGACTCTCTGTCCCCAGCACGTTTGTCGTGTCGTTGTAACGTCCCTAAAGGATATGTATACTGTGCCGCCTGACTTCCCTGTATGTAGACTGTGCCGCCTCTCACTCCTGCTTTGCGGGCAGTCTACTCTGCAGGTTAGCGGGATTTGCTTGAACATCACCGCTTCCCTGACCGTTACTTTTGGCAAAATCGTCTCACCGCAATGCGGAACAAGTCCCACTGGCTCAGATTCCATTCCATGGATGTTTTTACTGGTTTCTGATCAGGTGCGGATTCAGGGGGAAACGGGGCAGCCCCCTCCCTCAATGAATGTTGGCGTCCTTGCGACGAAGGCGCAAGGGCACTAGTTTTGCGTCAAAGGCGCAATCTAGGCGCCCCCAAACCCATGGAGTGGAGGGCGCCCCCCATTTCCGGGGAGTGCACCCCGATGCCCGAAAGCATCACGGATACATTATTTGAAAATCTGGGTAAAACATCCAGTTTTGCAATGCAAATTACGCAAATAAAATTCGTCAAAAGAAATGGAGAGTAGGTAGGTCTTCGAATATGGCCTATCTCGAATTTGGCTAGTTGTTGTTAAACCCAAAAATAAAAAATAAAAATCCGGCGCCCCCTCACCGGTGTCCTAGAAAATGCGCCGCCCAGACCTGCAGCCCCTCCCCTCTTCAATGAAGATTCTGGATCCGCCTCAATGAAGATTCTGGATCCGCCACTTTCTGATTATCTTCGATAACCTCAAATTCCAACGATTTTTTTTTCGATTAATCAGAGGGTCCATCCATTATTGCATATTTATTGTCTCATGGAAGATCATTTTTCGCAAAATTTTGCGGTGTTTTTATATTTTAATCACATTCCTTTAAATTTTAATGATAATACAATATTTTTATATTTAGCACAAGGTTATGGCGATACCACCAGGTATGCTTTCGTTGATCGCTGGTTTGCCGACCAACGGTCAAGCAACCAATCTCGATTGATATGCTTGCACATGCACATGTATTTTGCTAGGTACGCCTATTGCTTGATGATGTGAAGCGAATTCATGTTATTTTGTGAACTTTGTGATAAGCTGTGACATCTTCCTTTCTTGAAGCTATTGGTGCACTGTTAGAAGTCACTGAACACTAACTTTCACCTCCCACCCACAATATTATGCAACTCATGATGACTCTGAATTATTTCGTACAGTTTTCTACGAGCATCCGAATTGAAGCTAACGTTGTTTATGTTTGATGATAAGCATATAAATGTGAAAATGTAAATATGATTTTTACAGTCGGAAGTGTTAATTGACAAATAGTTATTTTGTGAGTGCTGTCTGTCACTTTGTATAGTTACAGCCACGATATATGTTATACACATAATCGATGGATGTTTTTTAAAAGCAGACAGATAGACCGGCATCTTTGACAGCCTCCAAGAGCAGTGGGGTTTTCCATTGGGCAGATGAGGCAGCAGCGCGTCGGATCCGGGGGCGCTCCGCGCTTGGGCGCCCCCCCTGAAACGGGTCTTTTCTCTGGGCGCCGTAGGGTGCGCGCCGGGAGGGGCGCATTTTTGTATTGGGCCCCCTGACCGACAATCTGGATCCGCGCCTGGGCAGTGTTAACTAAAATAGCAAACATATGAAGTATAACCTTATTGGTTTCTAATTTTAAATGCTTTTGTAGGGAATATAGAAATACATATTTAATGACAAACAATTTTTTCAAGCAGCTAAAACGGTCTCATTTCCCTGATATTACAATTTTGTGGTTGGTTTCGTTAGGCTCAAATCAGCCTAGCTTGGATTTAGCATTGTGAAAAGTTGGGGTTGTAAGGACTGCTCAGCCAACGCTTGTTTTTCGCCCAGGTTTTTGGCGGTACTCAGCGCTCAGGTCTAGCTGCGTTTTTTAGCCGGGGTTCTGTTCCGGAGAAATCCGATGCGGCGTACGCGGCAGCGCAAGGACCATCTGTGACAGGCGCCGATTTTGATTACAATGTTTTTAGGGTTATTTTGATGTGGAATTTTATGGGGTTTGCTCAATTTTTATCATCTCCTTTTAATGTAAATTTAGTTAACATTATGTGCAAGGAGATGGGCAGATCATTTAGATTACAAATAATAGGACATTATATTTATATGCATTTTTCTTAGCCGTGTTCTACGCATATACCGAATGATTTTATGTGAAAGCTCTGAGTACTATTCTTAAATGCGATCGCACAATTCTTGTCAACTAGCAGAATGCAGTTGACAAGCCTTACGTAAAGCACACACTACGTAATAATATTTGCCTATTTCCAATTAAATTGCAATGTGATGACAGGCCATAGGCGTATGAGCCTATGGGCCAGGGGGGGCAACTGCCCCCCAACATTTTGGGATTTTAACATTACGCCTATGGACGTTGCATGGAAAGAATCGACTTAAAATGCATTTTACCCCCCCCAACTTCAAATGAGTTCTAACGCCCTGTTGAAGGCACAGATATACCGGCTGCGTGTAGCGGTGAAGTTGTAACCGTGGTGATCTGCTCTGCATATATTTATCAACCTACCCAAAAAATTACGACCCCCCCCGTCCTGACTGCCTCACCTACATTTGACCCCTGGCGCCGCCACTGCCAAGAGCAAAGCTTGCCAATGCCTGACGTTCATTAAAATTCATGCTCAACCATTTGTCATCGAACAGGGGTCCGATAACCCCTTTCATGTCGAACTTCAGAGCGCGCCGGGTCGTCCAATTTGGCAGCATCGTCTCGCATTTGGCAGCCTCTGTGGCGCTGTATCACTGCAGTTCACTGTCCGTCCGACCCCGTTACTACTGTCTGTGACGTTTGGCACCAAAGTTCCAAGCCCAGACAACAAGCCCAGGGCGACCCTTGGCCTCCGCTTGCCGGGATAGACGGAGAGTAGGAGTGGCCGCGCAGAAAGAGAGAGCGAGAGAGCGAAATCACCGCCGGCGTCACGGCGCAGAGAATGTAGTTCATGGCACTAGTCCACCCGAGGCGTGCGCCGCGCGCCCACCGAATTTGGCGCGGAGCCGCGTGCGCTGACGTCAGTGCCTACCGGGCAGAAATACCCGAGCCAGCCGGCCATGATGCTGCGCTTCCGCCCGGCTTTTGTCGCTCTCTGCTGGACGACGTGACATCAGCAGGCATGACTGGTGACGCCAGCAGCGCGGTTCTGTCGGAAGCCGCTCTCTGGCCTGATGGGTCGCAATCAGTGGGTCTGCCGGCGGGATGGCCGGGACGGCCGGGAAAGCCGGCGGCGGGCGACATGCAGGGGCCCTCTCGGGAGCGCGGCGGCCGGCCCGGCGCGGCGCCGCAGACTGCCTGACGCCATGTGACGTCACACCGCCGCGGGACCCTGGCCTAGATGGCGGCCCCAGCTGTGGTACAGGGGGCATGTGCTGCTGTATGTCAGGCTGACGGCTGTATTTAGCGCGGAGACACCGGCCGGTCGCCAGCTGAATGTCGGGAGCGTCGCGCCCCGCCTGACAGAGATCGGGGGAGGCGGTGGGTGGGGGGTCCCATGGCGACCTGCTGACGACGTCTTTTTACCGGGTGTACAAACAATTAGAGTGCAACGTGGTGCTGTCTGCTTGAGGCGAATTTGGTACGTGGTTATCGACCGCCGGCTATGACCTTTGTGTTCTTCTAGCGCTGATTCTGATCTGGGACATTCCCAATGTTTTATATTGTAATGAGATGACGGGATTCAGGTATGGCTGTTGATGGTTTGCTCTTTTTTTGTCTAGTCCAGTGACGCGTGATGGTTTGGGTGGTATATTTGAAGATAGTTGACTAGTACAGTTGTGGATTTAGACAAAACGATGGTGCAAAGATCAGTAAGTCAAAGGAGGTGTGGGTGGACTGTGAATCCAATAAAGTACTCATAGTGTTATTAAGTTTCTGTGTCCACTTTCATTTCAAAGGTCTCATATTGTTTTTCTTCTTCTTTGTATTCGTTATTTAAAAAAAGAAGACAAGCCTTGTCAAGGGCCCTTATCTAACTATGTCCACTTTCACTGGAAGGGCTCATATATATTTTTCTTCTTCTTCTTAGTATTCGCTATTCAAAAAGAAAACAACCCTTGACAAGGGCATCCTTATCGTACCATCGGTGCTCAATGTCATAGGTTCAGAGGAGATTGCATTATATCTGTTGAACTAGAGCTTCATTACTGGGTCGTAGATACAGGGCCAGTGTTGGATTTTTCGTTTCATGGCACGGTCCCGGGAGAAGCAGGCAATAGGTGGAGAGTAAAATTATATTTTTCGAAAAATTGTATTTTCATTTTTAGAAGAAAAAAAAAACACCAAGTATTAATTCTGGATTTGTAATTTAAATCCTTGAGGAAAATTAAGTTTTATTTTTACTAAAATGTCTGTAAAATGTCAAGAAGACAGGAAATTTATAGAGCAAAATGAAGAGAGCAAAATTATGTAGACCCAAGAAGCCCAAAAAATAGACGAAATTCCCAGGCTGTTTCTTGGCACAGGAAGTAAGGTATGTTCAGGCTTACCATTTATTCCGAAACATAACTCATCCTTGTAAACCTTTTTAGTTTGCAATTGTTTAATCACTACATTTCCGTGTAGACGATGTTGTAAAATACAATGTAATTTGTGCTGCATTATTTTTTGTTAACCTATTGTTCACGTGCTGATTGTGGTCACGATCCAAGTGGTTTTCGTGGTTGTGAATCATTGTGACTTATCTCATTGTTGACGCTTCAAGCTAACCATTACATCAGCCACAATTCTTGAGGAAAGACCCTCTCTTCCGCTGTATCGTTCCTTGTTCGGATGAGAGATACACTCCTGTTCGTACTAACCAGTCAAATATTTCGCGTCGTGAAGCTTTTTGTAGCTTAACCAGCGTCTAAGCACTGAAATGTAAGCGTAAGCGAAGATAGCGAGCAAGTGATCGTTATTATCTTAATGTAGTCTGAGATGTAGTCTGAGTGAGCAAACACTGAGAAGTTTTGCTAGCGTTATTGCAGCATGAATTGTAAGTTGCTGGGACTTTCCGACTACATCACCCTTGCCTTGAGGACTGCAGCAGACCACATTTCAACTAAAGCTGCAAAAATAGACGGCAAAAAAGTGAAGACCGCGATCATGCGACCTCCACTGCACCTGGTACAGCAAGTGATGCACTACAAAGGTATGACCAAGCTCTTGTTGGCTGTGGTCAAGTACAGGAAATTTATTTGAAATTTAGTTGAATTTCTATTAGTGCTATGTCAAACAGTTACTATTGGTTTATTGTGATAGTGGGCCTCTCACGGGATTTGTGAGATTGTGGGCCACTTCAGGTCAGCGCTGAGCATACTGAGCATGATCAGCTGCTGTGTCTGCCGAGCTCAGTGTGAAATTTTCATTTTACAGTTAACTGTGGTGATGAAAAAAGTATCTGGTTTTCAGTAGTCAATGATTAAAAAATATGCTGACCTCGGAACACAAAATGATGATTTATGAGTCAGTTTAAACCAAGTACGAACCCGACTGTTGCAACCTAAAAAATTTGAGTTATTTAAGATTATTATTATATAGAGCTAAAAAAAATTACTGAAGCTTTTCAGGACGATTATTTATAAAACGTGTCACCTACAATAGGTTCAGTTATTCATGAACCTTAAAAGTTTCCAAAACTTTTGGAGAGACCACATTACCAAATTTGAAACATGGAGCATGGTAAAGCATGAATATTTGTCTTAAGCTGTTTTTTGAGATCCCATATGGTTAACACTTCTGAACGTAAATTGTCCTAAATTTAGCATTTGTGATCAGTATAAGGTTATAAAGTAAACCTCCAATAAGTGTGCATATATTTGTTGGACATTAAATTGATTGAGACTAGGGCAAATGAATGATAGTGCTGTGATGTTTTCACCACACAAATTGGAGTCTGAGAATCTTGTTTAAGTAATTTAAAATTATATTAAAATTTAAGAAATATTATGGCTGAGCTGTGTCTTAAAAAGTAATAAGCATTGCTTGAAGCAAGGAGACTTGCAGCTTAGAACAGACTGCAAAATGCGAACTGGCGATAAAAGTAGCAAAGAATGATTAAGTTTTGGTTAGGTAATGTCATGGTTGGTTAGGTTATGTTAATTTTCCTCGTTATATATGTTTGTTCAGCTATCAGTTGCTTTTGGAAGTGTCGACTTGATGGCTATTGGAAGTTTGTATTCCAAATCATGCGATACTTATCTGTCAGTCATCTTCGACGTACAACCACGAAAGGCTCGCGTAGGTCACTGTTGCACTGGCATTTTTTTTTTGTTACAATATAATACCTAGAATCTATATTAACAATAAAACATACCTTCCAAAGCTGATCAGTCGTTACGAAGTATCACTTCCAAATACGCGCTAATTTTTGTATATACACTGCGAGTGCGCTGCGAGATCTGATGCGTCAGATTTGTCGTCTGGTTCGTCGTCAAGAGTCAGTGCTGCTAAAACATTTTGATTCCTGCAGTCTCCATTGGAAGCTTTCATCCCGGAAATGGGGTAACTTTGAGGGTACTATTTCTAGTCTGCTGTGCAACAGATCATGTAATGATTATACCAGATGACGTAGATTGAACTCTCTCGTCATCCATAAAAAATCTTACAGTTCATCTTCCTCACACAAAAAAAGTATTCGGCCTCCATGTTGTAGACTGGACTCCAGCCAAATGATGAAATTTTTCGGAAATTTCAAAAGCAGATATTTGGATATAACAAAAACATGAAAACATAAGATCACTTATTAGGAAAGAACAACTTCTCCTTTTCAGAAAATATGTTGGTTTTAGGTAAATACGCATCAAAAATCACTATGAGAGGCATTTGTCTCTTACCTGTATTAGAGACACATTTCATCGTCAGACACCCTCTGGCAAAAAAAAACTCACTTAAATAAATGTAATAATTATAGAGGACAAAATAAGCATTCAAGAGCTAGGGGATGGATCAGGCTATCCGATCTTGCATTCAGAATCTGGCATTTAGTTTTCGTTTATCCGTGAGAAATCCCCGCGTTTACCTGGAAATTTCATCATTAGACTGGCAATTTTCATCTCAATTTCATCTTAATTTCATCCTGAATTTAATCCTGTATCTGGTCTCTTGTCTTCTCTTGATATTTGTTTTTTATGTAAAAATAATACAATTAATAATTATTTTTGTTATATAAACTTCTTATATACAATTGTAAGCAATAAACCTAGCGATGATTCCTTTCTTTCTGAGTGATGTTTTATGGGTAATCCCTGATAAATTGAGGAAGAAGCTGCTCATGTGACCGTTCTTGCACCAATAACATTGTTGGTTGCCAACGACTCACAAAGTCAAACAGCGATTTTGTGTAACAGGTTTGGGACTTCATTCCCTTTTTCTTGGATGTTTCAATTGATGAATATTTATTCCCTTCACTGATATTTTGATTAGGTAGGTTGGTATGTGTAAGCCAGCAGAATACAACAAAAATAGCATTACATTTTGGAATATAGATGAAAGGCATTTCCAACAGCCAAGGATGCAAATTGGTCTGAAGGATGAAAAATAAGACCTTTTCATTACCTGTGATTTTCCAGGTAATATTCCCAAAAATTTCACACTGGCCGAGCTTGACATCGTGCTTCACCCGATCTGTCTTCTGCAACTTTAATCTGCATAAGCATCCTGCTTGTGTTTTGTACTGGCTCGTCTCATCACGACTCGGCTCGGCTCATCCCGACTCGGCTCGTCTCATCCCGACTCGGCTCGTCTCATCCCGACTCGGCTCGTCTCATCCCGACTCGGCTCGTCTCATCCCCGACTCGGCTCGTCTCATCACGATCGGCTTCGTCTCATCCGCGACTCGGCTGTTCAATCACGACTCGGCTCGTCCTCATCCACGACTCGTTCCGCTGCGTCCTCATCACGACTCGGCTGTCTCATCCCGACTCGGCTCGTCTCATCCCGAATCGGCTGCGTCTCACCACGATCGAATCGTCCTCAATGCACGACTCCGGCCGTCTCATACGCCGACTCCGGCCTCGTCTGCAATCCGACCGGCTCGGCTCATCCCGACTCGGCTCGTTCTCATCCCGACTCGGCCTCGTCTCATCACGAACTCGGCTTTCGTCTCATCACGACCTCCGCTCGTCCTCGGCCCGCCTCGGCTCGTCTGGCCGCCCTCGCCCGCCTCGACTCGATTCAGCTCTCTCCGCCTCGACTCGTCACGACTCTCCTATCGCCGCTCAGTTCGCTCTGCATCTGCTGTGTCTGCTGTGTCTGCCACGCTCGGCTGCTGTGTCTGCCACGCTCGGCTGCTGTGTCTGCCACGCTCGGCTGCTGTGTCTGCCACGCTCGGCTGCTGTGTCTGCCACGCTCGGCTGCTGTGTCTGCCACGCTCAGCTGCTGTGTCTGCCACGCTCGGCTGCTGTGTCTGCCGTGCTCTGCTGTGTCTGCCGTGCTCTGCTGTGTCTGCCACGCTCGGCTGTTGTGTCTGCCACGCTCGGCTGCTGTGTCTGCCACGCTCGGCTGCTGTGTCTGCCACGCTCGGCTGTGTCTGCCACTCTGGCCTGCTGTGTCTGCCACGCTCGGCTGCTGTGTCTGCCACGCTCTGCTGCTATGTCTGCCCGGCCAGGTTGCAGCAGCGGCGCCTCAGGGATCGATCGAGCAGCAGACCAGTCCGGAGCCGGCGGCTCTGTCATGGGGCGGGGGCGGGTACGTCCAGTGGCCTGAGTCTCCTGACCAGTGAGCAGCGCCCGGCTGTGACACACCGCCTCAGATCGATCTGGACTGATGCCCTGGTGACTGGTGACAGAGTACCTTGGATACTTTCTGATGTATGGTGATGTCTGATGGCGTCTGATGGTGTTTTATGGCGTATGATGACGTCTGATGGCGTCTGACAACATCGCAGGTCTCCAGAATGACGATTGAAGACGTCGTGAGTACCAGTGGAAAACTAGCATGAGACAGCTGCTGAACACTTAACCCTATTCCTGGAGGGATGAAAAGTATACGAATCTGTCGGGGGGGGCTTATTCGGCCCGCTTTCAGATTCCGTGCCATAAGAGATAGAAACATGAAACTTGGGTGTGTGACTAAGTTTGACAATGAAACTCCATTTTTTCAAATTTTGGTGACCTTGGTTTAATCTTGTCAAGGTCAATGACGTCATCGAAAAAATATTTTTTGTCAAAACATGATATTTTCAGGAATCCTTGCCATTATCTCGAAACTAAATGGCAGCTAGGAGGACATCCGAAAAAATCACTAAAAACGTTTTAAATTGTCTTTCACCATTAGGAGGCGCATCAGAAATGACCTCAGGTCAATGGTTTGGGGACTGTAGAGGTCAATCTAATGTTTTTTTTTCTTAATGTTTTTCAGCACATGTTTTGTCGTTAATAACTTGTTATCTAAGTATACTACAGCAACTTATTTTTGGTACATCGTGTTTCTTCAACATTGCGGCTTCGAACCAATATCAATTCTTGTCCGAATCGAAAATTTGATCCGGGTCAAGGTCAAGGTCAAGGTTGACGTAAGTCGTCAAAATGCATAATAAAAAGACGCGTATTGCGAAACAAAACATTTTGAGCCATTGCATGTTCTATGATGTTTTGGTCGAAGTTATTTATAAAAAGGTGTTGTGGTGACTCTTGAATGACCCTTCCTAAAAGTGCATGACTAAAAAAATTCAATCCTTGTATCAAGAAGTGCCTAAGATGACATGATACTGAATAATTGGATTGATGCAATGTATAAACCTCGCTTTTTTTATTTTTCAACCAATATACTTATTTGGAAGGTTTAGCGTTGACCTGACATAGGTCATCAAATATTTAGATATCACCCTGAAACTTTCAACACAATATATTTGGCAATGTTTCCTCATGCACAATACAATCCGTTTTTTTCAAACGTCCTGAAAATAAAAAAACTTGCATCATTTTGTGGAAAAATAAGTTTTTCAAAATTTAGGGATTTTAAAAATTCAAAAATTTGAAATTTCCGAGATAGCCATCTAAAAAACATCAATTATCTACCGATGACTTTTTGCTACGACTTCTCTTCAACACAAGCAATCTCCATGGAGTGCTTAACCCACGCAAAGATTTCGTGTCAAAAATGGGCCGAACACGCCCCCCTAAAAACTGTTCCTGGACCCCCTCTTTAATGATTCAAATTTGGAAAAAAAGTACACCATTCGATGCGCAATGACGGTAGGAAAGCAACAAGTTTGAAGATCTGAGTTGAGTTATGAATGACCCTGTAACGCGAAAAACCTCAAGGGGGGCCCGATTCGCCCCCTCCCCCCCGAACAGTAATAGGTTAACACGCCTCTGAACGTGCAGCATTTGTTTTTGACAGTCAACAAATGAAGGCTCCAGAATAACGATTAAATTGATACTAGCTAAAAAGGCGTCCAAACAACTGTTTAACAGCAAACATGTCCTTGAACGTTCAACATTTGGTCAGTTGAGAAATGAAGTAAAGCAGAAATAAACAGAACAATTAACGAACGGAAACAAAGCTGAATCCCAGAAGTGGAACACGTTTCTGGGCTTCATGAGCATGTCTCTGTAATGGTGTAATTTATTTATTGCCTTTTACCTGACATTTATTTTAGTCACGCATGCCGCGTAGGCTAAAATCGACAATATTACTTCGTTATAAAAAGTAAAAAGCGCAACAGATCCGCAAAGACGAAAGAAGCTCAAATCTGCGTAGAAAATCGTGTAGGGGATTGAATTCCCCTCAAGACGGGATCAAAGCTTCGCTGGCCCCTCACTTTTTGTCTTTTAGACTAAAACTCACCTAATTTCACTGCTGTGTACACGAAGGACTGATGCAAAGGAACATTGTACCACATGTTCCCTTACATCAGTCCTTCATGTACACAGAAGTGTCAAGTGAAATTAGTGAGTTTTAGAAACTAAAAAGGGGAAGATGCATACTATATCGGCTGTACCTTGGTGGCTGGTTATGTAACACCTTTCTAATAAAGACCTTGGGTAAGCCTCACGAGAATGACTAAGCTCCGTTGAAAAATGTCCAATCATCATCAAGGCTTGGAGAAAGGTCATTGTTTGTCGCATTCTTTTGGTTCATCCAAGTTCCAGTCGCAATATTTATGTTTGCATTAGGACTTCCTCTACCTAGTACCTACTACCTATAGCAAACTTTTTTTCACTTTTTAACGGGATGTCAGTTATCATTCCTGTAAATTACGTGTGTTCTAGAAAATACAATAACTTCAGATCTTAATGATGAAAGTTATTTTTATATGACCTCCTTACAAAATTGCTTATCAAGTTTTAGTGCATTTATGTATCTTTTATATGAATTTTCGGCCACGGGCCATGATCACATATACAAAAACCAAAGCGTGGTATACAGGAACCAAAGCGTGGTACAGGAACCAAAGCGTGGCGTGAACCAAAGCGTGGTATACTTTGGTTTTTGTATATGTGATCATGGCCCGTGGCCGAAAATTCATATAAAAGATACATAAATGCACTAAAACTTGATAAGGCAATTTTGTAAGGTCATATAAAAATAAACTTTTCATCATTATACATCTAAATGCCTTACATTCAACGAGCACTTAACCGTTACAAAACTTCGAATCTTAAGTAGAGTGCAAAAAAATATGTGCTGTGTAGCGGAGTGGAGAAGAACATGTTCCGTTTTCACCTGCTGTCGTAAGGTGTGTTGTGCGCTGCGTTGCCTCGGGGGAGCAGCGGCTGGACACAGCACGCCCGGGGCGATCGAGCGACCTACTTCTCCTCGCCGCACTCAGCCGGCCGCGCCCAGCCGCGCCTAGCAACAGAGCTGCCGCTGCCGCTGCCTTCACCAGGCCACTCGGACGGGAACCGGCGGCGGCGGACCGGTCACCGTTATGGCGGAAAGTCACGACTGCAGGCCATGGCGCTCAGCAGCCAAAGAAAACTAACTGAAGACGAGGATAAAACGTGCTTTGTCACGAGTAAAATATGGCTGCTCGGAAAATGATGCATGTGTATCGTTATCAATGGGATATAATTACGGCTTGTTAGCTGTTGCTGTAGTATCTAAATATATCGACTACAGGAATAGGATAAGGAAAAGGAAAATTTGAACACGTAATAATCGTTCTCAAATTTAATTTCCTTCGTCACAAAGAAAACTGGCTTGTCTGAGGTGCAAGGCGAAGTTGATTGAGACGGTACTTCGCCATATTTTTTGTCAGGGGGGAGCACGTCGGTGGTAAATCAAATTGTTTTATTCAGTCATCTGTTGTTTGACCAGAGGGGTAGGGGTGGTGGTCGTCAGAGAATCCCATTCTATCTAGTGTAAATTTGTTTTCCCCCTCGGGGGGTTCATGCCCTGTGCCCCCCCCCCCATTGGCTACGTCCCGGGTGCCTATTCTGTCCGTCAGCATCGAGTTCTTGTAGCAACACCAATATCTATTGGCCTTGACCTACCGCCGGCATAGCGACCACCGTGCCTCCGCTGTGATGAAGGCAGTCGCTTAGTCTGCCACCTCATCATCCCCGAATAACCGGCACAATAAGCGATCGTTTTTATGGTGCCGAACAAAAAGGTGTGTTGAAAGCTTGGGGATCGATAAGGTTTTTGATGTATTTGGTTAACTGCATTACGCATAGAGAACAGCATGTTTTTGCCAATATCTTTGACCTTTTTCGATCATGGAAATTTGGCAAATGCTGTTAAATATAAAAACTTGAATTTGCACAAAAATTGCATTGCTAATTGCATTTTCCCTGAACAACCGTGACAACAAGTGATCGTTTTTGTGGTGCCGAACAAAAGGGTGTGTTAAAAGCTTGGGGATTGATAAGGTTTTTGATATATTTATTTAACTGCTTTACGCATAGGGAACACATGTTGCCAATATCTTTGACCTTTTTCGATCATTTAAATTTGACAAATGCTGTTGATAACAAAACTTATATTTGCACAAAAATTGCAGTGCAAATTGCATTGCTAAATGCATTTAAGAGCCTACTCGGGACCTGTGGGCTGTCTGTTGTTGACTGTTGGTTTTGTATGCTGGTGGATTTTAGTTGTATATTTATTGTTTACTGACGGCGCCGACGCACAGTTAATTTTGCGATTTATCCCTCATAAAGTCCGGATGCTTGAGTTTCGGAATCCCATTTTTGACCGATACCAATTGAAAATTATCTGTATTTTTTTCGAAATCCCCATGGTATATCGACTTAAAAGCCTTGTGACACAAACTTGCGGTCAAAGTGGCCTCTTCCGCACAGAGCCAGTGAGCTGGCAGAATGTGTGATGTTATAAAACGTGAAAAATACGGGACAATCGGAACCTTTCAGCTCAAATATGTTTTATAACACCGGACCGAACAGACACTTCATTGAACCTATGTCAGGGCTAATACCTTCCTGGATTATAAAGCTCTTGTTTGGTCGACTTCGCATATCACAAATATATTTCGTTTGATTTTTGTTTGTATTTGAAGTAGAAAAACAACAATGAAGGTAACGCTGGGGAGAAATGACACCTATGCACTATGCAGCCATAAAAAGCATCTAGAGTTACTTCGAATACAATGTGTTGCTCTTGCCACCTTGCGCCACCTTGCTTGTTATAGATAGAGGCTCAAACATGGTAATTTTGGAAAAATATTTGCATACATGGTGGTGCCGTTAGTGCCGTATTTGACCGCAAAGCAGTGCATTGCTTTGCACTTGCTACCATGATTTCTACCATTATATCATTGTAATGATATAATGGTAGGAATTACTTTTTCAGATTGTAATTGCTGAATTTTTACATTGTTATTGCTTGTGGGCATTTTAACGCAAAATTCCCTTTCAAGGTTCAGAAGTCCTTAGAGTTCGAGTTGAGTGTCGTAAGCGACCCCAGTGAATTTATGCGTAATGGAAAATTTCAGACCCATATGGCCTATGCGCCAAAAAACCGAATGCCTCGATTTTTTAATTACTGCTTATGTCTGTTTTACGCAAAGCTCAATTTCAGTGCCCAAAAATGCATTTTCAGTGTCACAAGGTACGTTTTGGGTGCCGTAAGCGACCCCGTGAATTTATGCGCGCTAAATCGTCAAATTCACCACTGTGCGACGTCACGAAAATGCTCAGCTTCGCATGCTACCTTAAGTTGCACGGAATTATTAATGTTTGTGGTTTGTGGTTATAATGTTTGTGTTTGTGGTTAATAATGTTTGTGGTTATTGGAAGCTGCGAATCAGCTGCAGAGGATCAGTAGCTCGCCAGCTGGTCAACTGAAGATGTTATATACGTTTGTGTTTGTTACAGATGACACGCGTCACATGACGACAGCTAAGATCACTGTGCGCGCGCGTCGTGTGTTTATTTCCATCACAGATACCCGACCCGGCCAATGTATACGTTCAGAGTCCAGTTTGCAACCAAGTGACGTATCAATATGTATCATATGCGTGTCAATGCTCAATGCCTATGTATCACATGGAAAACAAGAGCTCTCTTGGCGCCGTTCTCTGCGAAAACGCAGCAGCCCGCTTGACTGTAGTTGTAACCGTGGTAGCAAGGTTTCACTGCTTCACTCATCAGTCTTCATGGCCGCCGCGGCCCGCCGCTGGCGGTGGTGGTCTGACCGCCCCAGGCCACGGCTGGCCCCGCCCACTTCTGACGTCATGGCCCCGGTCATCTGGGTCAACGACGGTGGCGGCACGCGGTCTGCGCGAGCGGCCGACCCCCCCCCCCCGTCAAACTCGGGCCTGCGCTGGCGGGGTGAGGAGGGGGGGGGCACTCCGCTCTCTTGCCCAATGTTGGCTCGGCGAATCTGTTGCCATCGTGTCTTCGACTCGGCCGGCCACTGTTTGCTCGATCGAGGTCAGCGCAAGGTCATGTAGAGCGTCTTGCCGGCGATGTTGCTAGGCGTGGATGTAGCAGAACCACCTGCGGTACTCTGTCAGTGGTGAGGGGGGTGGAGGGGGGACGTGGCGGCTGTCACTGCCGCAGGCGTCGGTCACGTGCCCCGGCCGCGCGATGGCGCCGCAGAGAAGCGGTGACGTCAGTCGCGATGCGATACGGTTGTTTATTGCACACGATACCGGCGCTGGGTGCAGGTTTTCGGGGTTTAGTGTCGCGGCAGGCGGCGATAAAAGTCGGCAGGACAGGCACCACTCGGAAGAACACGTCAAAAACACGCTAGGTTTAGCTGATGATGAACACTCTCTGTCCACTGTGCACCTTATCGCTTAATGGCCCCGGTTTCGCGCATATGCTTAGCGTGGTGCACGCTGGGATTGATTTAGATCGACAATGCCGAAAATACGGAAAACGTTGAAGTAAAGCTGCACAATTAATCACTTCTCAACACATAATTCGNCATGGCCCCCACGGCCCCCCCGTTCCTACGCCTATGCCCTTTGGTCCACTTAAATTGATTCAAAATGTATAAAACTCAGGACGACACTCTTTTGGACCATGCCGGATCGAATGGTGAAAAAATGACCGAGATCGGTTGCATAGTTTCTGAGCATCAGCAGTGTCTGGTCATTGCTCCCGGGAACCGGCTAAGCGCACCCTCAATAAGTAGCTCGGTAGCTGGCGCCATCTATACTGTGAACAGTGTGTAAAATCTCTCAATGTTTTATAGAGAGTTCTTCATGTTTCGTTACATTTGGTAGCAATTGGTCACGGATTGGGCTACCATACTCGCAACCGTCATTTGTTTAGAGCGCCGCTCGATCCTGTGCGTGATCTGTGGTCGACGGGTTTGGAGGTGTGTGTGTTGTGCTTGATATTGCGATCCTAAGAAACTTAACATGTCTGATGAAAATGTGAATGGAGGAGAGGGAAATGAGCAAGGCGGAAATGAGAATGGGAGTGTTCCAGAGGTCGAGCTCATCATTAAGGTATGAAGTTTCAGAGTGTTTGTAGAGGAAGGGAAAGTGGGTGGTGAGCGTGGTGAGGCTGTGTTTGTTGCTCAATGTTGATGTCAATGTGGATTTACAGACAATATTGATGTCTTAGGAGAGCAACGCACTTGAAATTACAATGACGGTGCAACATGAAGACTATGGGGCAACTCTAAGGCATTCCCTGTACATCCAGACCATTCCTCATCACCTTTCAAGCCCCTGACAAGTTATTTACTCCTTGTTTTGTTTTACAGCAATAGTTATGGTCACTTGCACTGCCTGGCGGTCCTGCTCATGTACATCTTATTTCATGGTTCTGGCATCTCAATTAGGGTAAACTCAAAAAGGACAATAATATACAAATATACAAATGCCATTGGTGGTGAACCTAAGTGCCATTACACCATTGAAAGAAGCCCCTTGCCCTGGGTTACTGGTAGGGCAGGCATCACTTTCGTACGCAGCACTGTAGTCTGTAGGTAGCGTGACACACCTTAACAAGTGGCGGCGAGTGCAGCCGGCTTGATGATGTCATTGGAAGGGAAACAATTGAACCAGACCTAACCTTACCTACCGCTTGTAGCCAATAAGTCTTGTTGGTATGAAACCTTAATATATATGGCCATTTAGTCTGATAAATACAAAACTTAAATAATGTATGACCATTTAGTCTGATTGAGACAAAACCTATACAATATATAGTCATTAAGTTGGATTGAGACAAATCCTAAATAATCTTGCAGCCATTAAGACTGATTGATACTTCTCTCAATAGCGTCACCAAGCCGGCTGCACCATCCATCACTTGCTTGGGCTTGTCCCACTACCTACAGTGTTGTGTACAGAAGTGTGATGCCTTAGCCTGCCCTGCCAATGCCACCCCTGATACCTACCTATGGCACATTTGATGCTATGATAGTTACCCTAGTTTGTGATACTGTTCATGTGTGACACTGGCGGCTATTAACTCTGGATGGCTTAATGTGAAGACCCCCAAAGTGACCCTTGATGTCAACATGCCAAAAAACAACAAAAATAATCATCATTTAAGTGAAGACCTATCAGCTGTCAGAACTCAGAGCCAGAGCTTTCTCATTCTATGGTAAAAGTCCAATTTTCAGACATGTCCAAATCTCAGACTTTTTATGCTATCAGAATGCAGACAATACTGTCATGTTGTTTACTTTCTTATAGCACAAAAAGTTAAAGGATATGATGTGTCCAGGGTTGCAGCAGCTCACCCTACAAATTAATTATTTCACTTACATTTCCCTAGACTGAGATTAAAGGTGCCGTATTCTCTAAAGATACTATCACATTTTTATATAGTTTTTGACACCTTTCTATCATTGAATGATGCTTAGTGCTGCCTGCTGTATAGTGTACCTGTTATGTTGCCAGGTGAATTACTTCAGAATCCTTCATGCTAACCATGCTGAAAGAGAAATGTGACAAGGCTGTCAATTCTCAGATAAAGGAGATGCCTAGTAAAATTAGATGAAATTAGACAAAAAATCATCATCTATGATGGGAGGACCTCCAACAAACCATTGCAAAGCATTTCAGTGAACAGTACCACAATCCCATTTTGGGAAAATAACTATTGCTAAATGCATGTTTTTTATTCAAACAATGAACAATTTGACCACAGTATTCCCTTTGTTGATGCATCATGCTGCCTTTAAAGTATGTTCATAAGCATCAGTTTTGCAAGCATAGCAGTTTAAATGTTTTGCAAAACTTTTTCAATGGCATTTCAACTGAAATACTTTCATATTCTGTCAGTTTCTTGTTTACAACTGCTCTAACTCAGTGACATGTGAAATATTTTAAAGGTCAGATTTTTTTTTGCTTGCATTACATGACCAAAGATAGGGTAGACATAATAGCCACCAGTACCACAGCATTGTTGTGGAGAAACAACTCGCCCAAATAAATCACCAGCTGTAAACAAATGTGTAAGCTAACCATTCAAGCCAAGAGAATAAAGATGTTTTCTACAACTCTCAAAAAGCTAGTGCATTACAAGTGATTGTTATTAATAATGTTCCTATCCTGCTTGATGTCGCCATACTATATGAAAAAGCTGAAGGTATCTTTTTCTTTAGGTATCTTTATCCAGGCCCACATTATATATCTGTTTAAGTCCACAATATAGGCAGTTTTTGACCAAATTTGCATCTCAGCCCAAGCACGCATTGGCAGCGAACCCCATCATGATCAGGACCCGACGGGCTGGGCTCATGACAGGACAATCCTAGTCCGTTTATTCTCTATTTTACCAGTCGACGCCCCACGGGCTGTCCGTCGCCGTGTGTCGCCAGGCGCCCGGCGATGGAAGGCCCGTGAGCACTCAGCGTCCCTATTCTGACTACAGGGCGCCCCTATCAGAATTACAGGGCGCCCCTCAGACCACTCAGTGGCCCTTTGATGCCCCTGGATTGTTGTAAGGTGTCCCTAAATTGGCCTGCGGCCCCCTATACAAATCCTGGATCCGCCCTTTGCTATGAGATAGTGTCTCGTCAGGTCAAATGCTCTTCAGAACTACTGTATCTGCCAGATCAACATGTGACAAATTTTCCACCTTTGCACTCCTGTCTGCCAAGACGCGGTACTGCAGCATGCCGGCCGTTTTCTCCCGCCGGCCGCTGGCGACCGTAGGCGGGGCGGCGGTCTGCACGGTGCCCGCGCTGCCGGCTGCAGACGACGCGTCCGGCTCCGTCTACAGCCGGGCGGCGGCGGCTGCCGGCGCGGGATGACTCACTGTCGCCGCCCGGTACCGTCACCAGGCGACCGGCGGGTGCGGCCACCGCGGCCATTGGCCACTAGAGCTGCCGCATTGAACTCACCAGCCCGTCAAGCGAATGAAGTGTTTTGGTTTTCTGAATGTTGTCAAGGTTTCTTGTTCTCTGAGATTTTGTAAATGTAGTATATGAACAAGGCAACGGTTCCAACTGATAAGTTACAAATAACGTTTGGCCTCAGGCGTCTCGACTGTGCTATCAATTACTTTGAGGTGCTTATTGCTTACCGCCGTGGAGCGGTTCTATCACAACATTCTAAAATTCCCATGCTTCCAGGCGTTGGTCTCTGGATTTTGCATTGACAACTCATCCTCTGGGACGGTGTGGGCTTCAAATGAATATCCGTACATACGGGCTGTGGGCTTTGAAGAGAATATAATGCGGCCGCTCTACCGGCGACCTTCGCCGCGTGTATGGAGTGCACCGCGTGTCGCTCCTGCTTGCCGATAGGTTGGCTGCTAGCGCTCTGTGCCTACCTTCACTTTGCCAGTACACCACTGTACCTACTCGGCGCCGCGGTCGTACCCTGCTACTGTGCTTACCTTATGCGTGCCGCAGTCGTTTGGGGTAGCTGGGATAGCAACCCGTCCTTCTCTCACGTGACGAGGTTTCAAGTGTTCGACTCAGGCAGGGAGTGGTTTTCCGAGTGGGACTCGGTATTCAGGTCCTGCTAACGTCTGACACCAGACAGCTCACTAGCCAGTAGCCTCTAGCCAGCCAAGCGGCCACGCATTTACCGCTGTACAGGCCAGCCCTACCTGTCGAACTCGGTTGAAGTGCGTGGGCTTGTCTCTCCTTTTATCTATGTGGTTCATTTAGGGTGAATACTGCTGTAAATGCCGGTAATTGAGATCAGTGTCGGCTGCTACGACGCCTCGCAGGGCTGGACCAGGCAGGGCTCCCAACCACTGCGCGCCGTTGTGCCGCGTGAGACGGTCGTCGGTCAACGGTCAACGTTGACGCGTCATCGCTGGCCGCTGTGGCGGACGGATGCGCTCGTGATGCTCTCGAGGAAGTGCGGAGTTCCGACTTCCGACCTCCGAGCCTCCCGGCTGCTGGTCATGAGCCGGCAGATCACGCTCCACTCTGCCATACTGAGACGTGGTATCGTGACTCACGCGACGGTAGATTTCTCCAGAAACAGGGCCAGTATGAGGGATTTCTGGGAGTGGAGTGTGGACACGCCTCGCAGTCTCTTCCCAGTAGAGTGGTATGGCTTTACCTGAACTCGACAACTAAGAGGACGGCTGTGAATTGCATATACTTGTTTTCATGTCACTGTTTACCCAGTTTTTGGCCATTATACATATTTTGTCAAATGATTTACCTCTAAATGCATCACTCTTTTTGTCTCCGCCTGCCTCAGTGGATATCATTGGGACCGATTTTTCCTCCGCTGATGCCGTCCGAGGGTCTACAATTAACTATCAGGAGTTAGGATAGTTTTGCAGAGCTGGCGTGTCAATGTCCTTCCGTTATCTGCAGCTGAGTCGGTTCGTTCACTCAGCGATAGTCTCTGTTTGTGCAGCACAGCTACCGGGATCACTTTTTAAAGGTTCGCCACGTTCCGAGTTTTTTGTTCGTTTGTTGTCGTTTTTTTAGGGGAGAGGCATTCTGAAGTCGACTCTTTCCATGCAACGCCCATATAGCATAGGCGTCATGCTTGCAAATTCCTCATTGGGGGGGGACAACCCCCGTCCCCCTGTGGCGAAGCCCCTGATCACTTTCACATGGAGCAGGAGGTCGCTTTACTTGGGCACAATTGGGTGGATAGTTTGCCCCGTATGCTACTCAAAAGCTTCACAAGAAGTTAGAGCCAGATGTCAAGTCAAAATAAACTCTGAACCCTTCCCGAAGAGGATATTTTGCTCTTTATACTCAGAGGTTTATTTCCTCAGAATCTTGGTAGAAGCCACTGACACCGAGCATGTCTGACTGCAGTACATTATGATTGAATGTCTTCGGTCTTCCCGTAATTACTAGACTAGAGTGACTTGCTGACGGCGGATACCATGCAATCACTAGCCATCATACAATCAGAGGTCTACCTGTGGACAGATAGGAAGCAATGCAAAACACATGCATTCGGAAGCCTTGAATAGTAATACGCGACAAAGGCTTCTGTCGCTCCTGGCTACTGTATGCCATCCGGTTCCTATGACAGACAAAGGCTTCTGTCGCTCCTGGCTACTGTATGCCATCCGGTGGCTTCTGTCGCTCCTGGCTTCTGTATGCCATCCGGTTCCTATGACAGACAAAGGCTTCTGTCGCTCCTGGCTACTGTATGCCATCCGGCTCCTATGACAGACAGTCTGACTGTCCTGCGCAGTATGACTCGTGCGGGGGCGGCTGCACGGGGCGGCTGGTAGTGCCGGTATCCGTGCTGCCGGCTGCAGCGGCGCGCCTGTTCCAGGGTGACGGAGCAGCCCAGCCCGGTCCAGTCCGGCGGCAGATGACGCGTCGGCAGCGGAGGCGGTGCGGTGACGTGCCGCGCGGTCTATCTCCTCTGTGACTCAGACCGTCCCGGCCCGTCCCGCCCCCCTGCTAGGTGCGGAATACCTGAGCCTTGACGGGAGTCGCGCGGAAGAGGGACGGGGAGGGGAGGGTCTCAGCCAGATCTGTGGGCGGGATGACGTGGTGAGGAAGCATCCGACGACCTCCCCGCCCCCCTGCCGCCCCGTCCCCGCCCCGTCCCCGCCCCGTCCCCGCCACAGTCGCCGCCCATTATCAGCGGGAATGTGAGATAGCTTTTCTGTCGGCTTCAGGCCGGCCGTGTGCTTCACGTTCAGGTGGCGGTGGGAGAATCATCAGAACTTCAAAGCCTGATAAGTCTGGTATCTGACGTAGGACTAGTGGCCGGGATCCGAAGTCCGCGACCCTGTGCAGTGTGCACACTTTGCACATGCACTGTATTACAACACATTGTATGTTATAATCATATTATGATTATGATAAATAATTAGGTATGGGTTATATTTGTTTTCATGTTACCGTTTACCGAATTTTGGCCATTATACATCTTTTTGTAAAATGGATTACCTCTACTGCATCACTTTTTTTTCTCCGTCCACTCCTACCGCTTCTCCCGCTTCTCCCGCCACTCTCCTCGCCGCCCCCCTCACTGCCACTCTCACCGCTCCTCTCACCGCCTCCCTCACCGTCCCTCTCACCGCCTCTCCTCACTTCTTCTCTCACCGCCTCCCTCACTTCTTCTCTCACCGCCTCCCTCAACCGTCCCTCTCACCGCCTCCCTCACTTTCTTCTCTCACGCCCTCCCTCACTTCTTCTCTCACCGCCTCCCCACCGTCCCTCTCACCGCCTCCTCACTGTCTTTCTCACCGCCTCCCTCACTTTCTTCTCTCACCGCCTCCCTCACCGTCCCCTCTCACCGCCTCCTCACCGTCCCTCTCACCGCCTCTCTCACTTCTTTCTCTCACCGCCTCCCTCACTTCTTCTCTCACCGCCTCCCTCCACCTTCCCTCTCACCGCCCCCTCACCGTCCCTCTCACCGCCTCCCTACTTCTCTATCACCGCCTCCCTCACTTCTTCTCTCAACCCGGCCTCCCTCACCGTCCCTCTCAACCGCTCTCCGCTCACTTCTCTCCACCGCCTCCTCACTTCTTCTCTCACCGGCCTCCCTCACCGTCCTCTCACCGCCCCCTCACCGCCTCCTCACCGCCTCCCTCACTTCTTCTCTCACCGCCCTCCCTCACTTCTTCTCTCACCGCCTCCCTCACTTCTCCTCTCACCGCCCTCCCTCCACCGTCCCTCTCAAACCGGCCTTCCCTCACTCTTCTCTCACCGCCTCCCTCACTTCTCTCTCTCACCGCCTCCCTCACCGCCTCCCCACCGTCCCTCTCACCGCCTCCTCACCGTCCCTCTTCACCCGCCTCCCTCACTTCTTTCTTCACCGCCTCCCGCCCCCCCCCCCCACACTTCTTCTTCACCGCCTCCTCACTTCTTCCGCAACGCCTCCCTCACCGTCCCTCTCACCGCCTCCCTCACCGCCTCCCTCACTTCTTCTCTCACCGCCCCTCTCACCGTCCCTCTCACCGCCTCCCTCACTTCTTTCTCTCGTCGCTTCTCCTTTCTCTGCCACCATGCCGAGCCGGGCCTGGCGGCTCGGTTTTTGCTCCCGCGAGCCTGTGGCGGTCCGGGCCGGGCTGGCTGGCTGGCTGGCCGTAATGAGCGCCGTGTGGAGCGGTAGCACGGCCCGTGCTGCCGCGCGTGCCGGCACATGGCGCCGCCGCTGCGGTCCTCGCCACGGCTCGTCCGTCCCATTGACGCACCGACACACGGATGGGCGGGCCAGCGCTCCGCTTCAACGCTCGCCCGGCCGGCTGGTGGTCTGTGCCGGCCGGCCCCGGCGCAGCGCAGCAGCACGGGGGGGCCGGCTATTACACGGAGGCTGGTGCTCGACTGGGTGTGACCGAGGGACCGGGTGCGCGAGTCCGATCAGGCCGGGGCCGTCCGTGCTTGGTACTGCGGGCAAGGTCACGGACACGGCAGAATGTTCTGGTTGGCCCGCACTTAGGGCGACGATGCGTGCTACAGACGGGTCTCGTTGTTGGAGGGACTGCTTTCCAAATGAAGACAGCTTTCAGTTTTGACCAGTTGACGCACCCTCCGCGCTTTTTCAGCCGCAGTGGTTGATGGACCACCACCCTGGGGATTTTTTTTTCATTGCCCCCCCCCAGACTTGTAAAATGATGAAGCGATGGGCTTGACTTACTCCCGTCATGGCGTCCACCCTTCAGGTTCATTCGGTATATTTAACGGTCAGGGCTCGCTGCTCCAGACGAGATGCAAATCCAGTACACGAACCACGTTTGTTTTGGACTCCAAAACACTTAAGTTGCATTTACTTGAGTATGTTTAACTATGTTTTATGGATAAAGTAGGTATTATAAACTAGTATACAATCCACGTATCTTTTTAATCTAGGGATCTTTATCCAGGCCCACATTAAAATATCTTAAAGTCCAGAATTTACGCAGATGACCAAACATGCATTTCAGCCGAAACACTTGGCGGCAGCGAACCCCGATCGTTATCAGGACCCGACGGTCTGACCACAAGACGGGACCCGATGGTCTGACCACAAGACGGGGACAGGCGAGTCCGTTGATTCACCATTTTATAAGTCTGGCATCCTCAGCTATCTTCGAAGAGTTATGACCACTTCAAGCTGTACTGAAGTGGGGGAACTCTCCGCTGATATAACCAACTGCTACTCGTGGATATAATTTATCGTCCTTATCTGGATATCATGGACCGAATCACCGAGCTCTGCTTCACGTCTCTAATCTCAAAATCGCAAACTATGCTATCATAAACACCAGACATACATTTTTCCCCCTGATGCCCTGTGGTTGCACATCGCGTTGGATCGGTGCGTATCCAAAGAACTCGGCCTTAGCCACGGCAAATTTTACCTCTGAAGTCCTTTTTCTCCGTCGGTTGAGAACTGATAGCATCCGTGTTAATGCGTGCATTGCACGGAAACAATGCTACTGAAATTTGACTTTGTAACCAGACTGGTTATTGATTTTACTCCGATTGAATTGTTTGGAATCGTTCAATCAAAATTCCTTGAATCCAAAAGAATAATTGTTTCACAATCGGATCTTTTGATTTATGAATCGTGATTGAATCTAAACATACATAGAAACAAAGCTGATTGAATCAAAAGATTGTTCAATGTTGTTTCAAAGTTGAGTCAAACGTGAATGAATCAAAATTTGTTTTGATTCTTTGAATCGTAAGGAATAATTTATCAAAATGGTTATTCATGAATCCAACGGTGATTAAATCATTTATGTTTCGAAATGAATCGTGATGGAATCGTTTTAAAAAGTTTGATAAAAAACAGTCTGTAACCCTCTATCCTGGGAGAGGTTTCCACCTCCATCCTAGGAGAGGTTTCCGCCTCCATTCTTGTGGAGGTTTCCGCCTCCATTCTTGTGGAGGTTTCCGCCTCCATTCTTGTGGAGGTTTCCGCCTCTATCCTGGGAGAGGTTTCCGCCTCCATCCTGGGAGAGGTTTCCGCCTCCATCCTGGGAGAGGTTTCCGCCTCCATCCTAGGAGAGGTTTCCGCCTCTTCCTGGGAGAGCGTTTTCTGCCTCCATCCTGGGAGAGGTTTCGCCGTCCATCCTGCGGAGAGTTTTCCGCCTTCCATCCTGGGAGAGGTTTCCGCCTCCATCCTGTGAGGAGAGGTTTCCGCCTCCAATTCTGTGGAGTTTCCGCTCCATTCTTGTGGAGTTTCCGCCTCCATCCTGGGAGAGGTTTCCGCCTCTATCCTGGGAGAGGTTTTCGCCTCCATTCCTGGAGAGGTTTCTGCCTCCATTCTTGTTGGAGGGTTCCCTCCATCCTGGGAGAAGGTTGCCACCTCCATTCCTGGAGAAGTTTCTGCCTCCATTCCTAGGAGAGGTGTCCGCCTCCATCCTGGAGAGAGTTTTCGCCTCCATCCTGGGAGAGGTTTCCGCCTCCATCCTGGGAGAGGTTTCCGCCTCCATCCCAGTGTGAAATTTTAATTTTACAGTTAACTGTGCTGATGAAAAAAGTATCTGGTTTTCAGCAGTCAATGATGAAAAAAATATGCTGACCTCGGAACACAATGATGATTTTATGAGTCAGTTAAACCAGTACGAAACCCGATGGTTGCAACCTTAAAAATTGTAAAGGTTTATTAAGATTATTATTATATAGAGCTAAAAACAAATCTGCAGCTTTTCAGGACTGATTATTTCCTTAACTGTCACCTACAATAGGTCAGTATTCATGACACCTTAAAAGTTTCAAAACTTTCGGAGAGACACTCAAGTCAATTTTGCAACATGGAGCATGGTAAAGCATGAATATTTGTCTTAAGCTGGTTCTTTAGATCCTGTATGTAAACTTCTGAAACGTAAATTGTCCTTAATTTAAACTTGTGAATCAGTATAGTTTATATAAGTAAACCTCCGAATAATGTGCAGTGTATTTGTTGGACATTAAATTGCATTGAGACTTAGCATTGGTCCTGATAGTGCTGTGATGTTTTCACCACAAAAATGTGGAGTCTGGAATCTTGTTTAAGGTAATTACAAATTCATATTAAATTTTAAGAAATTATGGACTAGCTGTGTCTAAAAGTAATAAAGCTATGCTGAACAAGGAGGACTTGCAGCTTAGACCAGACTGCAAAATGCGAACTGGATAAAAGTAGCAAAGAATGATTAAGTTTTGGTTAGGTAATGTCATGGTTGGTTAGGTTAGGTTAATTTTCCCTGTTATTTATATTTTTCAGCTATCAGTTGCTTTTGAAAGTGTCGACTTGATGGCTAATGGAAGTTTGTATTCCAAATCATGCGATACTTGTCAGTCAGTCATCTTCGACGTACAACCACGAAAGGCTCGTGTAGGGTAGGTCACTGTTGTACTGACATTATTTTCTTTTATTTTACAATATAATACCTAGAATTTACATTAACAATAAAACATACCTTCCAAAGCAGATCAGGCGTTATATTAATATTACGAAGTACCAGTCATCCATGGTACGCAGTTCCAAATACGCGCGAATTTTTGTATATACATTGCGAGTGCGCTGCGAGATCTGATGCGTCAGATTTGTCGTCTGGTTCGTCGTCAAGAGTCAGTGCTGCTAAAACATTTGATTCCTGCAGTCTCCCACGAGAACTTTCATCCCGGAAAGGGTACACTTTGAGGCGGTCTATTTCTAGTCTTTGCTGTTGCAAACAGATCATGTAGATTATGCCAGAGACGTAGATTGAACTCTCTCGTCAATCCATAAAACATCTTACAGTTCATCTTTCTCACACAAAAAAAGTATTCGGCCTCCATTTGTAGACTGACACCAGCAAATGATGGGAATTTTTCGAATTTCAAAAGCAGATATTTGGATATTAACAAAAACATAAGTTACTTTGATCACTTATTAGGAAAGAACAACTACTCCTTTTCAGAAAATATGTTGGTTTTAGGTAAAGACGCCTCCAAAATCACTATGAGAGGCATTTGTCTCTTACCTGTATTAGAGACACATTTCATCGTCAGACACCCTCTTGGAAACAACCCTCATTTATATTAAAGATAATAAATTAGAGGACAAAAATAAGATTCAAGGGCTAGGGATGTCAGCTATCCGATCCTGGCCATCCGAATCTGGCATTTAGTTTTCGTTTAATCCGTGAGAAATCCTCGCGGTTTACCTGGAAATTTCATCATTAGGCTGTAATTTCATCTCAATTTCATCTTAATTTCATCCTGAATTTAATCCTGTATCTGGTCTCTTGTCTTCTCTTGATATGTGTTTTTTTATGTAAAAATAAGACAACTAATAATTATTTGTGTTATATAAACTACTTATCTACAATTTTAAGCAATAACTGGCGAGGATTCCTTTCTTTTCTGAGTGATGTTTTATGGTATCCCTGATAATGAGGCAAAAAAGCTGTTCATGTGACGTTTCTTGCACCAATAACATTGTTGGTTGCCAAGACTCACAAGTCACAGCGAGTTGGTGTAACAGGTTGGGAACTTCATTCCCCTTTCTTAGATGATTTCAGTTGATCAATATTTATTCACTTCACTGATATTTTGATTTGGTAGGTTGGTATGTGTAGCAGAATACAACAAAAATAGCATTACATTTTAGAATAGAGATGAAAGTCATTTCGAACAGTCAAGGATGAAAATTGGTCTGAAGGATGAAAAATCAGACCTTTTCATTACCTGTGATTTTTCCAGGTAATATTCCCAAAAAATTTTCACACGCTCCATCCTGGGAGAGGTTTCCACCTCCATCCTGGGAGAGGTTGCCACCTCCACCTGGGAGAAGTTTCCGCCTCCATCCGGGAGAAGTTTTCCGCCTCCATCCTGGAAGAGGTTTCCGCCTCCATCCTGGAGAGGTTTCCGCCTCCAATTCCTGGGAGAGGTTTCCGCCCCATCCTAGGAGAGGTTTCCGCCTCCATCCTGGAGAGGTTTCCGCCTCCAGTCCTAGGAGAGGTTTCTGCCTCATCCTAGGCAGAGGGTTCCGCTTCCATCCCTGGGAGAGTTTCTGCCTCCATCCTAGGAGAGGTTTCCGCCTCCATCCAGGAGAGGTTTCCACCTCCATCCTGGGAGAGGTTTCCGCCTCCATCCTGGGAGAGGTTTCCGCCTCCGTCCTGGGAGAAGTTTCCGCCTCCATCCTGGGAGAGGTTTCCGCCTCCATCCTAGGGAGAGGTTTCTGCCTCCATCCTGGGGGAGGTTTCCGCCTCCATCCTGGGAGAGGTTTCCACCTCCATCCTGGGAGAGGTTTCCACCTCCATCCTGGGAGAGGTTCTGCCTNACCGGTTAAGGGGGAGTCAGTTTGTATTCGGCCCGCAGCGGCAATACACGTTCCTGTGCTCAGCCAGTTTGTGAACACGACATGGCGCAGCCGGCATCTACGGACCTACCATATTCCAAAATGGACAGCGACTCGGCCGAACAGGAAGAGAGCGGCTCGGCCGACCAGGACGAGAGAGGCTCGGCGCCGCCGTGGCTCGCTCAGCTACAGCTTCAACAGCAGCTCCAGCAGCAGCACGAACATCACCAGCGAGACGTGGAGCTCCTACGAAAGGAGCTACGAGAGCACCATCTACCGGCTCCGGTTTCCGAAAAGAAACCGACGCCTGCAGCGATGGAGCCCGGAGCTCTCGCTGAGTCAACTGCGTACAGCGCAGTGGAGCACGTGACTTCGGCTGCTGAAGCGCACACTGCAAATCTCTATAGAACGTCCCTGGCACTTGGAGAGAGCAGCATTTGAAATTCAAATGGGTCAGCGCCAACACCGTCTACCGCTGCTGGTCCGGCCACACCTTCAGCACCTGCACGACTTCAGCAGGACAACACGGCCAGGCGACCACCAGCTGCATCTCCGGCGGTTAAGTTGTCACCTTCCGCCACTCTACGTGAGTTTCGCCTCTGGAGATCGTCCTGGGACGATTACTATTGTCTTGGCAACATCTACACACTCAGCCAGGCAGACCAGCTCGCCTATCTGCGACCATGCTTCACTGAGAACATGCGTGCTGCCAGCTTGCACGCCGTCGGCATCTGTCCACCCTCAGACAACGTCGATTCGTCACTGGACAAGATCGAGCGATATCTTCGTCTTCAGCACAACGTAGCCATCGACCGCGTGAAGTTCGAAGAACGGTCAACAGGAGGAAGGTGAATCCTTCGACTCGTTCCTGATCGCGATCAAGGAGTTGGCAGCCGATGCCGAGCTGTGCCCTTCCTGCCTGGACGAGTGAGTCCCCACGCGGATCATGTCGGGGACTCGTGACAAGGAGACCCGCCGAAAGGTGCTGTCGCTTCGGCTGTTCCCGACACTGGTACACGCCATCGACATCTGTCGATCCGAGGAGGCGTCATGTGCAAACAACGAGATACTCCAAGATATCAACCAGGGTCACCACAGCATCTTCCAGATATCACGTCAGGGCCAGCGGAAACCATCACGAGGTCAGTCATGTGACGGCTTTGGTCGCACTGGCCATCCCAGGAAGGCCTGTCCTGCTGCAGGTCAGACCTGCTACTCCTGTGGCATCAAGGGCCACTGGCACGAGTGTGACCGCAAAACGACAATCAATCTCAGCAACCATCAGAAGCGTATACCGAGCCCCTGGCAGCCGACATTCCGTGTACCCGTACCACCTGACATAAGTCTCTGTGCCAACAGGTTTCGTGGTCATTGGCAGTCTTTACAGTCATTCAGCCGATGTTTAGGCACGAAGAATTTTTCGTCCAACTCAACACACCTCCGGGTCCCTCCTCGGCCTGTTGGAGCCTCCCCGACTCCGGTGCCGAGATCAATGGTGATGAGTCAGAGACACGCANCGCAGGGAGGATTTGACGCCACCACCGAGCATCGAGATCTCCGCAGCCAATGGTCAGGCCATGCGCTGCATCGGCACCTTCAAGGTCACCATTAGCCTTCAGAGCAGAGCTACTGAGGACACCTTCACAGAGTGTACGTCTTCACAGAGTCCCGTGGAATGCTCCTGGCTTGGTACACGGCTAAGAAGCTGGATATACTCCCAGCTCACTACCCCCAGCCNCGCCTTCGCCGCTCGAATTTCCAATGCAGGGAAAAAAGAATCACACCAATGGGCTTCAGTGGACACAGGGACAAGGACAATCAGCGGAAGGATGTGAACTGAGAGAAAAGTTGTTGATATGACACACCCTAGTGCCCAGTCACTTTATCCCCACTCCTCCCCTCTCCACCCCAGCTTCGAAGCAGAGGTCAGGCGGTGCTCACCCCTTCCGCGTGTCAGGTGCGTTAGGAATCAAGTGTTTCAATTCCAGCACTGCAAGCAAGCCCGAAACACTCGTCAAATCTGACCACCGGGACTGCGCACCACCTAGGGAAGAGATGCGCACTACTAGTTCGGATTTTTAGACTAGCCCTGGGGCGGAACTTTTGCCCTAGACGTACATACCAATACCAAGAAGGAACTTTTGAAATTCGATTATTGAAGTATCGCAAAATACGTCGGATAGTTATGGGGACTGGGCCCCCCTGTGATGGCCTCCCCCCCCCCCGACCGGATGCAGGGGCGGATCCAGCCGCTCGGTTTGGGGGGGTCAACTTTTTTGACAAAAAGGTACCCCTTTTTTTCTCTGCGGATTTGGGCTTCTCACCTTATTTGGCATTCGAGATAATAAAAAGGTGGGGAAATCACACTTTTGGGGGCAAAAACACTTTTTTCGAAGAAAAAAACAATTTTGTTCGTGAAAAAAAAATCGGGAAAAATACATTTTTTTCGAAAAACAAAAAACTTTTTTAAATAAAAAAGGTAAAAAATTGGGAAAAAATATCATTTAAACAGACACACAAAAATCACATTAAATCACATTAAAACACACAGAACACCACTTTCCTTAGCAATATACACACCAAGTTTAATAATCACGTTTATTTCATACCAACTCGCAAAGGGGCGTCACCGATAAGTATTGAAGGGGTCGGCTGAAATGAACGAAAAAATGTATATCCATCAGCCCAGACAAGGCGTTCACTGCGCCCAGATATCATTGCTAAAAATCGTGTTTTTTTTGTTGTTGTAACAACAGTGCGCTAACTGAATGTCATACAGACTGAGTGCACTAAGCACGGGCCTCTACAAATGCCGTTTTGTAGGGTCTTCAATCTCCATTTTTCCGGCCCCTTCTGAGCGCCAAGGGCCCCTGGAATCAGGTCGGAGAACCCATTGGGCCAGTATCCTGGCTTACGCCCTCTGGAAGACATATTGCCGCCCTCGGAAAACATTTAGCCGCCCAAAAATCATTATGCCGCCCTTGGTAGGCACATGCCGCCCTTGGTAGGCATCATGCCGCCTCGAAAAAGTATTTTGCCGTCCACCAGAAGAACGTCTTGGCCGCATCAATAAGACACATTGCCGCCCTCGAGGTATTATTACGGCCCTTAGGCGTATTATGCAAACCTTAGAAGGCAACCATGTCGCCCTTGGAAAGACATCTTTGCCGCTTCAGATAGGCCTCTTGCCCACCCCAATGTGCAACCGTTATCAGGGGGCGTCACATGTTTGAAAGTGGGGCCCCATGAGCATTTGATCAGTGGCGTTGCCAGAAGTTAACAAAGGACCAAGTAAGTGTCTTGAGAGGTTGCCACCCCGATGCTGGAAGCGCCACCAGTAGTTGGCGGAAAAATTTGACGGGGCGCCTCTCTCCCGCACGTGCTCGTGTGCTTCCAAACATTTTGTGGGCGCCATCAATAGCCGAAGGGACCACGTCATGGTCCGGAGAAGGGCAGCAGCGGAGGGGCGCCGGGCGTGTCAGTGGTCCAGTATCTGTGGCGTGGTATCTGTCTAATCAGTAAGAGCGTTAGTATCTGTGTCAGTAATCACCGCCAGGGAGAGCTCTGCCAGACACTAAATGTACCTAATTCGCTTTCCTATTTTCAAAATTTGCATAGGAAATTGACAAACTTGTGTCATGCCGCGAAGCGGCGCGAATTTTTTCAGTTTTTGACTGTGAAAAACTGGATTTTTACTGCCTTGCAAAGGCAATTTTAACGATAAATTTTCAATTTGTCCGGACCTTTTTTTTTTTTTTTTGGGGGGGGGGGCAAAAATCATAGTCCTCAGGCCCTTTGGGGGGAGGGGCATGGCCCAGTGACCCCCCATGGATCGCCCCATGCCCGGATGCAACGCTGCTCGAAAAATGCTGGCTACGCCCCTGATATGGTTAAAAGTGACCTCTCATTTGACAGGGAAACAAATTAGGTTCAATTTCCTTTGGCACGAATTCATATTAAAAAGTCAGTCAACTTTCTTGGGGGGACGTCCCCCTCCGATTTTTAAACTGGGGGGACGCGTCCCCCCCCCGTCCCCCCGTCTCCGACGCCCATGGTTGTGGCGTACACAATCATAACAACCTGCAACTCCGCAAGAATGTTTTGTCATACCCAGGCCTGCGGCCTGCGGAGTCGATCGGTTTCCAGGTGACTCCGACTCTGACTCCGACCCCCCGGAGTCGACTTCGCCTCCGACCCCGACTCAGAGATCGATCCCAACCTTCAATTTGGTGAAGCTTCTGTCAACAGGCACAATAAGTAACTAGGTAGTAGGTACGCGTGACATAAATTACCCCGTTTCAAGATTGGAGGTCATTTAACCCTACTCCCTGCGGGCGGCCAGAATTCCTACCTTAAACTACGGGGATCAGATTCTGCCCCCTCCCCCCAAGATCTCGAGCACCGCTCAGCGATTTGCGATGGAACATTTTTTTTTTTTCGTGACAAGTCCCTAAAGCTCCTTTTTTGGACCAAACATTTTTTTGTAAACAAAATTAGTGCCCGGTGGCAAAACGACATTTGGGTGCTCTTTGAAAGGTCATTGCAGCCATGTGGTTTGGACCAATTTTTTGTCCATATTTTGTTTAGCTTAAAAAATGTACTGGTTTTTCAAAAATATCAAAAAAGGACAAGAACAAAATGAAAAATTTATATCGTAATTCATGGGAATGTAAAATGGGGGAGACCTAATGTCCCTTAGCAAATATGTACTGTTGGGATTGTTTGGAACGATAATCTAAATCAACATGTTGTCGTTATTTGCTGTAAATTTGTTTAAATGTAATATATTGCGTATAGGCAGTATCCTGGTAACATCGAGGGGAGGGCACCATGTGTGTAACATCCGTTTATCATCTTACTAATTGTGAAGTTGACTAAATTTGACGGAGGTATCGGCCTCCCATCTTATGAAGCTGAGTGCGCCTCTTCCCCTTCCCCTATATGTACAATCTATGTGTGTTTTGTTATCGCGGTGACAAAGTTTTTGACGTATTTATTGCGCCACAAACTACGAAGGCGCCTCATTTCTGTTCTGGTCTGTGCCTCGCCTACCGCTCTGTACCGGTTCGAACCGGTCCGGCGTGACCAGGCACCAGGTCGCCCCGCCGCCCCGGGGCGGCGGCAATACACGTTCCTGTGCAGATCCAGTTTGTGAACTCGACATGGCGCAGCCGGCATCTACGGATCTACCATAGTGAGTTGAGACTACGTGACAGGAACCCGGCTACGGCTACGTGCATCATAGCATCTGCATTCTGCATTCAGCATGGCGTATAACCTGCGTTCCAGTTCCAAAATGGACAGCGACTCGGCCGACCAGGACGAGAGCGATCGGCGCCCCGTGGCTCGCTCAGCTAACAGCTACAGCTTCAACAGCAGCTCCAGCAGCAGCACGAACATTGCACCAGCGAGACGTGGAGCCTACGTAAAAGGAGTTACCAAGAGCACGCCTACCGGCTCCGACTTCCGTAAGAAACAGATCGCTGCGGCGATGTAGCCGGAGCCTATCGCAGAAGTCAACTGCGCACAGCGCCGTGGAGGACGTGACTTCCGGCTGCGAAGCGCAAACTGCAGATCTCTTACAGAACCTCCCTGACTTGAGAAAGCAGCCTCCCGACTTACGAATGGATCAGCGCCGGCATCGTCTACCGCTGCCGATCGTGCCACATCTTCAAGCACCTGCACGCGGCCTTCAGCAGGACAACATGGCCAGGCGGCCAACCAGCTGCACTCCGGTGAATTGTCACCCTTCCGTCGCACTCTACGTGAGTTTCGCTCTGGATGTATCGTCCGCTGGACGATTGCTACCGTCTTGGCAACATCTACACACCAGCCAGGAAGACCAGCTGCGACTGCGAGCATGCTTACTGAGGACAATCGTGCTGCCAGCTTGCACCCGTCGGCAATCCTGCCCGCACTCAGACACGTCGATTCGTCACTGGGACAAGAATCGAGGCGAATCTTCGTCTCCAGCACAACGTAGCCAATCGACCGCGTGAAGTTCGAAGAACGTCAACAGGAGGGAAGGTGAATCCTTCGACTCGTTCCTGATCGCGATCAAGGAGTTGGCACCCGATGCCGAGCTGTGCCTTGCCCTGCCTGGACGAGCGAGTCACCACGCGGATCATGTCGGGGACTCGTGACAAGGAGACCCGCCGAAAGCTGCTGGCGCTTCGGCCGTTCCCGACACTGGTACACGCCATCGACATCTGTCGATCCGAGGAGGCGTCACGGGCAAACAACGAGATACTCCAAGATATCTAACCAGAGTCACCACAGCGTCTGCAGGTATCCACGTCAGGGCCAGCGGAGCCATCACGAGGTCAGTCATGTGACGCTGTGGTCGCAAACCGCCATCCCAGGAAGCCTGCCCTGCTGAGGTTCAAGATACCTGCTACTCTGTGGCATCAAGGGCCACCTGGCGACAGTGTGCCGCAAACGACAACCATCTCAGCAACCATCAGAAGCGTATCGGTCCCGCAGCCGACATCGGTACCCGTACCACCAAGGCTCTGTGCCACAGGTCGTGGTCATCGGCAGTCTTCACAGTCATCACCAGGCACCGAAGATTTCCGTCCAACTCAACCACACCTCCGGGTCCCTCCTCGGCACCGTTGACGTCGAGCCACAAGACCCGACTCCGGTGCCGAATCACGGTGATGAAGTGCAGAGGACAGCACCGGTTCGATACGCAGGGAGGAATTTGGACGCCCCACCGAGCATCGAGATCTCCGCAGCCAATTGGTCAAGGCCATGCGCGACATCGGCCTTCAAGGTCACCATAAGCCTTCAGGGCAGAGCTACTGAGGACACCGTGTACGTCTTCAGTCACGGGGTCACGGGGGATGCTCCTGGCTTGGTACACAGCTAAGAAGCTGGATATACTCCCAGCTCACTACCCCCAGCCTGCTACGACGCAGCCGCCCGCCATTCCAGCGAGTTCATGGCGACCAGCGCGTCAGGGCACACAAGTGCGTTCTTCATCACACTCAACCGACTGAATGTCCTGCAGCAAAGGAAACTTCGGCAAGAACTCCTCGAACTACAGTGATGTCTTCACGTCAGACAACAAGGACTCACTCCAGCCGATGGCTGGCTCGCCAATGGTCATCCACGTCGCTGAGGACGCCACGCCATTTGCGGTTCGCACGGCTCGCCAAGTTCCCTTTCGCCTGGGAGGGACGAGGTCAAGGCACAGCTCGATCTGCGAGAATGGTGGTGGCAGGGCATCATCGCACCACCTTGGTGCAGAACCTGCGGATGGTGTCACCCTCTCGTACTTGTGGCCGAAGGCCTCGGGTGTCCGCACTGCATCGACCTACTAAGCTAACAAGTTCGTCAAGCGGCCGTCCATCCACTCTACTCCTCGAGAAGCCGTCTCGCACGTTCCCACTGGCCAAAGTCTTCAACTCTGGACGCCGAAATCTGGATACTGGCAACTACCTCTGCACCTCGACAGCCAGACTTGACGACCTTCATGACTCCTTGGGGCCGCTTCAAGTTTCTGCGGGCTCCTAGGCCTGGTCTCGACTGGAGACGAGTACTGCCGGCGAGGAGACCTCGCACTGCAGGGGCTGAACAACTTCACCACCAAATGGATAAGAGGGAAAGAACACGTGATCCCAGATGCGCTATCCCGTGCCCTTGTCAGCGAGCCCGGCCGTAAGATGATCAGCTGGTCCAGGGGCTGTAGAGTGCCACCCAACAAGTGTCGGACATCACCATCCGGCAGATACCGCTCGACAGGACGATCACACTGCCGAGACCCGCGTCTGGAGGAGCTCCGCGAAGTCGCCAGGTCGACAGCAACTATCACTTCTATCTGAAGGTGATCACCGAGGGCTTCCCCGTTCCAAGGAGCCTGCTTCCTCACCCCCGTCCTTCCTTTCTGGAGTGTCGCCACGAGCTATCTGCGCACAACGCCCTGATCCTCAAGGGATGTCGCATTGTGATACCCAAGCGTCACGGAGGGTCACTCTCGACGCCCTTCACGAACCTCATCAAGGAATGGACAGGAACAAACGCCGAGCTCGTCAAACCGTTTGGTGGGCCAGGAATCAACAGCCGACTCACCAACACCATCAGTTCCTGCCACGCCTGCCAGGAGCGCCGAGCCAGCCTGCCACAAGAGCCGATGGTGAGTGAATCACCGCTATCTCGGATCGTCGAGGATATGTCGTCCGACATCTTCTCCCTCGCCGGAAGGGACTTCCTAGTCTGCATGGACAGACTCTCCAACTGGCCAGTGATCTTCCAGTTTCCCGCGCGGAGACACTACCAGTCGACGGGTCATCCAGTCTCTCCGAGAAGTGTTCGTCACGCTCGGTGTCCCAGTGCGGCTGCGGACAGATGGAGGCACCTCAGTACAATTAGAGCGGGAAGTCGCGTCTTCCTCAAGCGTTTGGGGGGTGGCACACGTCTTCTCCACACCGTACTACGCCCGAGTCTAACGGACACGCCGAAGCAGCTGTGAAGACGGTTAAACATCTCATCGCCAAGACCACCACCAACGGCTGCATCGACGACGAGCGGCTATACCGTGGGCTACTCGAGCTACGGAACACACCTGGCGCCAACGGCCGCTCCCCGGCCCAGATCGTCTTCGGCCATCCGATCCGATCGTGGGTTCCACCCCACCGGAACGCCTTCGCCTCCGAGTGGCAACAACGAGCCGACGAATGCGACGCTAAGGCTGCTCGGAACCACCTCCAGAGGGAGCAGCACTACAACACCTCAGCCCACACGCTGACGCCGCTCAAGATCGGAGCCGACATCCGACTTCAAGACCCGGTCAGCAAGCGGTGGGACAAGGTGGCGTCAATCGTCGGCGTCGGATACAAGCGGGACTACCACGTCAAGCTCCCAGTGGTCGGTTCTGTGGAGGAACACCGCTTTTCTCGGCCCGCGCACACGCCGTCCTAACCTGACGGGTCCATCGCCGACTGAGGACGACGAGCCCTTCAAAATCAGACCGACGCCGCGCGCAACAACGACGCGTACGGTTCCAGCTGCCCCGATTCTGAGGCGCATGCACACGGCAGCAACCGTCTTCCGGACGGCCTCGGCTACAACAGCTAGAACTTCCTGCGGAAGTTCCGTGGGGGAGGGAGATGTTCTGGTCTGTGCCTTGCCTACCGCTCTGTACCGGTTCGAACCGGTCCGGCGTGACCAGGCACCAGGTCGCCCCGCCGCCCCGGGGCGGTGGCCGGTCACGCGATGTATGCTCCGGGCTGTGATTGGTTGGTGGCTATGTGGAGAGGTGATGTGCGGTGTGAACCGGTGAGGGGAGTCAGTTTGTGTTCGGCCCGCAGCGGCAATACACGTTCCTGTGAAGATCCAGTTTGTGAACTCGACAATTTCTAACACCTGCAAGGTCATCTGAAGGTCTCTCTGCAAGGTCATCTGAGGTCATCAGCATTGTTATGCTAATAACTATTGATATAATAAAGTAGAACGATCGGATGATAAAAACATGTTTGTCTCGTCGAGCCGCTGCGTTGGCCCGTATATCCAACATGACGTACATGGGTCACCAAATGACCTTGAACCTGAGGTCAAATTTAATAAGTTGACCTTAACAGTTCACCATTAATATGGTTCAAAGCGCCTTGACTAAACAAACCACGATGGTGTCAAAAATTACATCCTAATCTTTGTTGTGTGAAATGCTATTCAACGAAAACGCTTTGGCCAAACATAGCCTTTTTGACCTTTGATAGTCTGGATGCCTAAACTATTGACCTATCTGAAATCCCAGGAACTTTCAGCGGGATGCCTTTTTCAATAGCTTTCTATTTCTTTTTTCCGTCGGTTTCCTAGCTATCCTAGTTTCCGAGATATTTGGGAGTTTCTGGAGCAAAGTCCTAAAACCGGAAAATTTGACCTTAGATGACCTCTGGTAACCTCAATTTTGACCTGACATAAGAAAAGAAAAATATACTTTCGATAGAGCTTGTATTGAGCTATCTAATGACCATTTCTGCTTGTCGATACGAAGCGTAGTTTTTTGCAATTTCAGAAGAAATTAACTTCAGGAGTTCGTGTTTGGCGCTGACCCCCTCATGCAGTGCGTGGGTTAGTTAGGTTAGGTGTGGTTAGGTGTGGCCAGGTTAGAAGTTTTGACTTGAAAGTTTGTATTTTATAAGTGCCGCTTGTAAGTTTTCCATTAGAAGTTTTGACTTGTAAGTTTTTGTTTAAGAAGTTTTGACGCTTAGAAGTTTTTTGCTTTGGAAGTTTTTGACGCTTGGAAGTTTTGCCATTATTGGAAGTTTTGGCGCTTAGAAGTTTTAGGTTTGGAAGTTATTTGATTAGAAGTTTTGACGCTTGGAAGTTTTTCATTAGAAGTTTTGACGCTTTGGAAGTTTTTAATTAGAAGTTTTGACGCTTGTTGGAAGCTTTGACGCTTGGAATTTTTTTTTAAGAAGTTTTGACTCTAGGAAGTTTTTGCATTGAGAAGTGACATTATCATCATCATCATCATCATCATCATGTATTTCGAATGGTCTCCATATCATGGCTTTTATGACCACGAGTCAATACAAAGTACGGACACAGAATAAAATGCAATACAAGATAAAATATAAGATTATGGATGGAAAAATGATCGTAACCATGTCAAATATTTATATTTTAATAAAAAAGTCCAGAATTCATAAGCAAACAAAGCTTTCGGCATTACGCCAATTTATCAAGTTTGACAATAAAACATAATTTTTCCAAATACACGCACACTCGATCCCTCTTTCAACCGTCCCTCAGCGGAAAAGATCTTCTTTTACATTTGAACAGATCAGCCATAAAGCAGCAGTCCATCATATCGCAAATTCCTCTGAACACATTCAACAATACACAGATTATCAACCTCGCAAAATTCAAATTAAGTGATATCCGGCAGATATTTGAGATGTACAATAATTACCTACACTACCTATATGCATATTGCATCACAATGTATGGTACAAATCGTTAGCACTCCTACACTAAAGCACAACAACTGTATAAGGCACACGGCGAGAGACACGGTCCGTGATAGATGCACATTGACGCATTGAAACACACCTAAAACGCATCGAAAGACACCGAGAACCACTGGAACGCATCAAGACGAGAAAGGAACGCAACGTAACGAAGAAAAAAAATCGCCCGTGTAAGGGCGAGCCTAAAATACACGTTCAATGGACGAGGGGCCACGAGCTTCTCATAACGTTCAGGGTAGGTTTGAAACGCAACAAACAGAACAAAACAGAACAAAACAGGAACAGGGTTGAAACGAAACAGGGTAGGTTTGGTAGGTTTGAAACGCTGAAGTTAAGCGTGCCATCAGAGTGTCATCAGATAAACAGACGAGAGACCGGAGTGTTAATCGTATCAAACTTCTTTTCAGCAAAGTGGATATCCAGATACCGTGATAAACAAAGCAATCAAAAGCACATGTACAGCGGTCGCGGTAAAAACTCCAACAACATTTGAATAGAACTAATACAGTAACAGACACCTTTTTTGCGGCTCCCTTTACATTTGACGAAACGAAATTGCCCGTAGGGTCAATGGAATATTAAGAAAATCGGGGACCTCCCTTAAAGTAAGCATGGACGAGCGGACCGACTTTTGGGACAAAAACCTTATCACTTCAGCCTTCTCAAAAACCGCCCTGCCCAGCCTGGCCAAAAAAACACTGCCCAACTTGCGCCAAGTGGGGCTTCAGGGAAATGCGCGATGAAAAATGTAGTATATAAAATAACTTGTAAGATGTGCGGAACAAAACAGAGATCTGAGTCCTACATAGGCGAAATGTACGCCGACCAGTACGATATCGTTTCAACGAAACCTTGGTGACGCTCGGCTACGAAGCCTGACACGCCATTGGGGAACACATATCGGACTTTCATTTAGACGCATCCAAACACAGAAATTAAATACCGGCTTCAATATTGAAATAATTAGTTCAGGTCGCCGACAAGTGCGAAATCAAAATAGCAGAATCATTCAAATTAGAAACCTCAAACCTACCCTGAAACGTTTTGGAGAAGCTCGTGGCCCCTCGTCCATTGAACGTGTCATTTTAGGCTCGCCTTACACGGGCCCGAATTTTTTTTTTCTCGTACGTTGCGGTTCAGTCTCGTCTTGATGGTTCCAGTGGTTTCTTGTGTCTTTCGATGCGTTTTATGGTGTGTTTCAATGCGTCAATGCATCTATCACGCACCGTGTCTCTCGACCGTGTGCCTTATACAGTTGGTTGTGCTAGTGTAGGAGTGCTAACGATTGTACATACATGGGGATGCAATATTGCAATATAGGTAGTGTAGGTTAATTATGTACATCTCAATATCCTGCGGGACTATCACTTAATGAATTTGCGAGGGTGATAATCTTGTGTATTGTTGAATGTGTCCAGAGGAATTTGCGATATGATGACTGCTGCTTTATGGCTGCACTGTTTTCAAATGTAAAGAAGATCTTTTCCGCTGAGGAACGGTTGAAAGAGGATGCGAGTGTGGCCGTGTATTTGAAAATATGTTTATTGTAACTGAAATAATGGCGTATGCCGAAAGCTTGTTTGCTTTATATTTTGGACTTTTTTATTAAAAATATAAATATTTGACAAATGGTTACGATCATTTTTCCATCCATAATATTAATTCTAACAATGTCATCCATCCTCGCCCACATTAAAATAAAATATAAGGATGCAATACAAGATAAAATACAACACAACACAAAACGTTAGAAGTTTTGACGCTTGAAAGTTTTTTCGTTAGAAGTTTTGACTGTTGGAAGTATTGTCGCTTGGAAATTTTTTGCTTTAGAAGTTTTGTCGCGAAGAAGTTTTTGCATTGAAGTTTTTTATTTAAAAGTTTTGTCTTCTGGAAGTTTGGCATTGTAAGTTCTGACGTTTAGAAGTTTTTGCATTGGAAGTTTTGACGCTTGTAAGTTTTGGCATTGGAAGTTAATTCATTAGAAGTTTTGACGCTTGGAAGTTTTTTCATTAAAAGTTTCGACTGTAAGAAGTTTTGACGTGTAGAAATTTTTCCTATGGAAGTTTTGGCTTGGAAGTTTTGACGTTGGAAGTTTTGCATTAGAAGTTTTGACGTGGAACCGTGTGAACCAGGGGTGGATCCAGCCGCTCAGTTGGAGGAGGGCAAGAAATGGCCTTCTAAAACCAAAATTTCGTTGAAAAAAAAATCATGATAAAAAACATAGTTTAAACAGCATGACGTCGTGAGCCGATACCTGACATGCACCTGTTTTGGAGGAGGCCTTGTCATAACTGTAGGTACAACACAAACTGTAGGATGTAAAAATAAAACGCTTTTAGCATATATTAAATACTTAATTGACCTGAAATACGTTGACGCAAGTTCTTAAGATGATATTAAATGGACATGGATATTTAAGTGTGATTTATTTACCCAAAGGTGAGAAATCACAGTGAGTCGGCTTCAAACGAGGATGTTTGGCGTTTCTGTTATCTTTATGTCATAGCTCTCCTCCGTGCACCAACGAGTGGCCAATGCGTGGAACCCTGGCCTGTCGTTTATCGGGTCAGGTTTGTAACTTAGTTTTTACGAAAAGATCTTCAAACAATGTAAAAAAAATGTTTTTAAGTTGCGTGTAGACGAGTTAAATGTTTTACCATATGCCGGGGATATCAAAATGCATTAGCCGGAGAGGTGTGGTACAACTTGGTAAAACAAAAAAGCCCTGGGGCAAATGTGTTGTACCAGAGCGCGTGAAAACAGTGTGTGTGATAAAATTCTGACTGGAATTCTGAAAGCTTTGTCGACTTTGCTTCCAAGGCTCCTTCAATCTTAAAGTCAAAATTTAACTGTAAAATAAATAATTTATTGCTATGGTAAGGACCTAGTTATAATTAAAAACATGATGGAAAAATATGAAAAACACATCGAATGAGTTACGCGGCATATGGTAATAATAAATACCACACGGGGCCGATAAAAATAATTTCTTTAGGACCGAGGTCGTTGTTGTGGATTTTCCGCCCGAGGACGAGGTCGAGGTTGAAAATCTACCAACGACCGAGGTCCTAAAGAAATTATATCGGCCCAGTGTGGTATTTATTTTATCATATGATACCTCCGCTTTGAAAACTGGTGTAAAAATAGTTTGGTTAAAATGTAAATGCCCGGCGCGGCCGAAAGTCTTTGACCAATTTGGACTTAACAATTGATTTTCTGAAAGCTGAAAAAACCTTTTTACCACATGGCTCGCGCTCAATGCTTAAAACATTACTGAGACATTTGATAAAAATTCATACCCCACTCGGGCGGAATAATTTTCAAGACCTCTGTGCTTTCTTGATTTTTTGGACCTCGCCTTCGGCCTCGTTCAAAAATCAAGAAAGCACCTCGGTCTCGACAATTTATTTACACCGGCCTCATGCGGTATTATATAGTCTTACTCATAACTATAGTATTCATTTATAGTTTTAATATTCATGTGGGTAATATATTTGGTATTTTGGGCTGTTAAATATAAAGTTAAGGTCATACGATATCTATTCGTTTTATAGAACAGCTATATTTTTAATCAACCCTATTCCCTACGGGGGGAAGATTCTGCCCAAACCGTGGTTTTTCGCTTGCCGCTTCTAAACGGTGAGAACTAGCGTCTTGCAACGTTGTGACCTTTTCTATAATTGATTTACGCGTGTTGTGTGATGTTTCAAAATTTTGAGAGAAACAATCGGCCCAGCAGAGGCGGTGCCATCCTCCTGTTTTTGGGAGGGTGTTAGAAATGAGGCGCCTTCGTAGTTTGTGGCGCAATAAATGCGTCAAAAACTTTGTCACCGCGATAACAAAACACACATAGATTGTACATATAGGGGAAGGGGAAGAGGCGCACTCAGCTTCATAAGATGGGAGGCGATACCCTCCGTCAAATTAGGTCCAACTTCCAATTAGTAAGATGATAAAAGGTGTTACACACATGGTGCCCCCCCTCGATGTTTACCAGGATCTGCCTATACGCAATATATTACATTTAACAAATTACAGCAAATAACGACAACATGTGACTTAGATATCGTTCCAAACAATCACCAACAGTACATATTTGCTAAAGGACATTAGGTCTCCCCATTTTACATCCCATGAATACGCATATAATTTTTCATTTAGGTTCTTGTCCTTTTGATATTTTGAAAACCAGTACATTTTTAAGCTAAACAAATATGGACAAAAATTGGTCAAACCACATGGCTGCAATGACCTTTCAAAGAGCACCCAAATTGTCCGTATTTTTGCCACCTGGCACATAATTTTGTTTACAAAAAAAATGTTTTGGGTCCAAAAAAGAGCTTTAAGGGACCTTGTCACGAAAAAAGTTCCATCGCAATCGGCTGAAGCGGTGCTCGAGATCTCTGGTGGGAGGGGCAGAATCTGATCCCCGTAGTTTAAGGTAGGAATTCTGGCCGCCCGCAGGGAGTAGGGTTAAATGACCTCCAATCTTGAAAAGGATATCATAACTATCCGACGTATTGCGATACTTCAATAATCGAATTTCAAAAGTTCCTTCTTGGTATTGGATGTACAGTTGTCTATTATGGATCTTCATTCTTCCCCTTTTTATTTTTATAAAACTCATCTATTTTCATTTCTGTGTACATGAAGGACTGATACAAGGAATTGTGTGGTACCCGATGCTCCTTAAATCAGTCATTCATGTACACATAAATGAAATTAGATAAGTTTTAGTAACGAAAAAAGGGAAAATACATAATAGACCGACTGTACATACTTTTTATAATTAAAACCATTTCCAGTCTTCAGCCAGGCCTGAGAGAGCCCATTCCAGGCCTGAGAGAGCCCTTGAAAGGGCTCTTCCTCCTT
>VOPJ01005854.1:91130-104248 GCA_014673585.1 Semibalanus balanoides
GGCTACTGCCAGGTATCCTGCATTTTTGCAGACATAATCTAAGAATCGATTTGAATGAAATGTTTTTTATTACGGTGCATTTATGTAAGAGTACACCCTTATTTGTGTAAGTAAAAACTGTGTTGCTTATATGAAGTGTCTAGTACTATTTGATACCATGTCTATAACATGCTTTGCGGACATTTAATTTCAATTAAATTTAAATGTTGGTTGGCAAGAGCTTAATCTTTGATGTGTGTTGATCACGACTAATTTGTATGATAATATGTATTTAAAAAATGACCCTATCATGAACCTGATTCAATCAAAGATGGAATATTGGTCTTAATGTGATTGTTTTGGCTGCTCTGGGTATATTTTCCTGACAAATTTACTGAAAACTTAGTATATATTTAACATACAGCTGATTTCTTATTGTGGGTGCTCAGAGAGTATTGGGGATCAACCTTAGGCTGGTGCTCAATTCAACATTGTGGGTGCTCAGGCACCCTCAAAGAGATAGAAAACCACGCCCCTGCCACCACATTGGCAAACAGAAGTGGCACTAAGGTAGCAGATTTGAGGTCGTGCTGAGCTTGTTTCCAAAATTGGCGGCAGTCTTTGTCCCGAAAAAAGTTGCCAAGGCAGTGCCTTTTGAGCGATTCGACAGTCTCTTGCAACTGCGAAGGGCATACTTTAGGCATACTTTGCGAAAGCCGAAAGGCCTACAGATGTTTAGAAGGCTGATCGGGCGATGGCTGCTGGGAAGGGCCGGTGATTTGTCTTTCTTCGGTATGGCGACGATCTCGGCCGCGCGGCAGCTCGCGGGAACCACGCCCTCCACCCAGCTCCGGTTTACGGTGCGTTGTAGCTCCCTTTCGCCGGTGGTGCTTAGCTGGCGGAGCATGTCGTTGGTGACCATGTCCGGGCCGGGGCTCTTACCCGCTTCAGCTTCGACAAGACGTGGCGCAGCTCACGGTGCGAGAACGAGGAGCAGATGTCCTGTTTGGAGCCGCCACATCTACAATTATTGCTGGCCTGCCGTGAGCTGAGTCGTATGGCGTGGTCCTCTCTTTTCTGTTTTGACAGTCTTGACACGCTGGCGTTCGTTTGACAGAAGAGGTTGGCCTTCTCCTCGTCTGACACAGCTGTCTTGGACAGAACTGTCTGTCCGTCTGTGGTCGGTCGTTGTATCGAGGTGGCGGGTTTTCGCAGGTGGGATGCGGCCGTCAAGAATCTTGATGGTTCTCCATAGATCGGTGTCGGCGCCCATCTTTGCTAGTTGCTCGTGTACGTAGGCAGGCTTTTCTTGGTTGAAGGTGTGTGCGGCGTAACGCCGAGCCTCGGAGTCTGCATTGATGCCCGCCGCTGTATGGTCCGGGGTGGAAGCTCGACTGTGCTTCCTCGCGTTGGTCGACTGCTTCCTGGCATGTCTCGCTCCAGAAGGGCGGTTTGCGTCCGCCCCCGTTTCCGAACGGAATGCTCTTCTTGACCGTTAAGATGTTGGTGCCGATGAGCCGCTTTTCCGCCTTGTGTAGAGGGATGTCTCGGTCAGACCACTCGTTGATGTCGGCATCGAGGTGTCTTCGGAACGCTTCCCAGTCTGCTCTCTTGTGGCGGAAGCGGCCCCTGCCCTTCCTTTTCGGTCGTTGTTTGATGGTCGGTAGGGCAATGTAGATCGGGAGGTGGCCTGAACCCAAACTGGGCCCGGTCTCCCACCCCGCTCCGCTCGCCAGTTCGCCAGAGAGGAGCGTGATATTTGGGGCTGACTGGCCACCTGTGCTGGGGTTGATGCGGTTGTGTTGGCCGTTGTTAGCGACGGTCAAGCATCGCTCTATCGCCCAGGCCTCGATGTCGTGGCCCAGGGCGTCTTCTGTCTGGTAAGTGTCACAACTGATATTGTGGTCGTTTACGTCACCCCCGATGATGGTGTTGCCTGAGGGCTGAGGTCCGTAGACAATCAAGCTGGACTGGACTGGCTGTTCCTGGGTACCCTGGCCGGGTGTCCGTCTCGCCGGTGGAATGTATAGATTGATGACGGTGGTGTAAGGCATCCCCTTTACGTGGATCTATGTTGCCACACAATACGTGCTTCGTCCGGGTTTGTTGGCTGGTAGGGTAAGGGCATAGCGGTGAAGGGCACGTCGTCGCGGAGTAGTAACAGGACACCTCCCTGGTTCGCCTTGTAGCTGCTGTTATTGTTGGGGTCTGCCGGGACATCGTTGTGAGGTTGGCCCCACGGTGGCCTGTACGACGGGCCGGGCTGGCCGGGAGGCAATCCGCGGGACGAGGCCGGCTGGACGGGCCCTGCGGGGTGAGGAGCGGCGGCTCTGGTGTGGCCACTGGTGTCTTAGTCGGTAAGCGTCAGAGTCGATGGCGGTGACAGGGCGGGGGGCTCCGGTGCTGCCGCTCGAGTCGAGTTCCGGGTCGGGGTCACGATCTGTCTCGTTTCACATCTTGTGTGCGCTCTGCAGCCGCCACACCAGCGGGCTTTATCACCACGGTAGCGGCTCCGATATGCCCACGTGCGAGGGTCATTGGCTCGTCTTCCTCGCTGTGGTGCCGGCGCCGGGCCGTGGTTGGCGGGGCGTGGCGCGTGCGGCGGGGCGTGGTGCCCGCCGCGGCTGCAGTGGTGCCAGCTGCAGCCGCTGTGTTTCCGGTAGCTGCGGTCCGGCTCACTGCCGGAGCCCGCAGTGGAGATGAAGCTGGTGTCGGTTGTGGAGTTCGCGGTTAGTCTTCGTGGTCCTGCCTGGCAGCCACGTTGTAACCCGGTATACGCAGGGTGTGCTGGGTCGGCATAAGCATGGTATCTTGCAGGAGTTTGGCGTGGGGCCTGATCTTGTTAATATTCCGTTGGAGTTCGGTCAGCCGGGACAAGAGTCCGTTGCAGTTGAACTGCATGACTCTGAGCACCTCTTGAACAGTGTCCCTTTTCCTCCTACATCGAGTTGGTCAACGTCGTCTACCCCCCCCCCTCTGTGCCCCGGGATCGGCGGTCCAGGGTTTCGTTTCACATCTCCGGCATGGAGAAGCAGCAGGGCGTGGTGTACCGGGTTACCGGTCCGCACAAAAACCCGGATGTCCGGAGTTGTTAGATGTATGGTGATGGATCCCTCTCGTAGTCGTGTTGGATGGTACGTGTAGATGGAGCACTTGGCTCCCCGAGTTGGACTCGAGGGGACGCTGTCCCCACGTAAAGGGGGCTTGATTGACAGCACTGCAGCTCCAGTGCAGCTCCCATGCCGCCTCAATGGTGGAAACCAGAGTTTTGGGTCCTTGTAGTGAAGTTGGCTCTGAAGTCGCTCATCGTGCAACCCTCACCAAAAAACGGCTGGTCAGATATAAATCAACGGAGATATCAAGCGCGTCCTATGTCTGGATACGCAGCGCGACCCAATTGGCGAATACGATCTGCGAAATCGGCCACCGCCTCTCCGGGCATCTGCATAGCGACCGCCAGCTCCGCCTGCACCTGCAGCGGCCCGACATCGGAGCCTTAATGCGCCGTCAGTGCAGCGACAACCCGTGCGTTGTCAGTCTGAGCCGCAGCCCGCAGCCGACAGTGACGCGAACAGATCGAGGGGCCCTTTCTTCCAGTAGCACCGGCAGACGCTGCAGGCGTGTCGCCGCAGACAGAGAAGCTGTATGTGCTTCAAACCACACGAGCCAACGGCGCCAGTCCTGCCCTTTAGCGCCTGGCCAGCAAAAGGCTTAGCTTTGCATATTTGATACCAGATGGGAACTGAAAATGTTAACTGTGACCACCTTACCGTGAATTCGGAGATTACAGCTACTCAATGTCACCAGGCTGTAGACCCTGCAGTCCTACCGATCGCGCCAAATTTTAAGGTTTCTCTCTTGCCTTGTATTTGCATTTCAATCAACACGCACACATGCACACGCGTCCGTCCACATTCGGTGACTCCGCCAGACTGCTGGCGCCACGCAGTCTTCTGGCACATGGTACACGGGCGCGTGGCAAGGCGGCGCACACTACCACCGGGTGGCCGACTGTAGCACCATAACAATACACAAGCACACACGCACATACACACACACACACACACACACACACACACACACACACACACACACACACATAGGCTACAAGAATTGTAAGATGTTTGGAAGACAACAATGGTTTAACATGCTTGTTTGGATGAAAGCACGTTTAGTTTTATGGTTTCTCTGACAAAACCTCGACGATCAAGGCCATGTGAGCAATATAAGGCTAGTCTACTTAACAAACGCTCATAATCTAACTGTAGCGTCATGATATGATCATGCTCTCACGAAGAACCAACATGGCTACTTGGGAGAGGGCTTCGGTTTAGGTGCTGACCGCCGAAACACCATGGACGGGATCGGACTCTCCGGACCGCGCGGAATGCGATGTCTTCCGTAGCCCATCGGACCGGGACGGTACTGAGACAGTGCCTCCACGCCCAGCTGGTTGACATAGCTACGTGCCGACCTCACCTCGCCATGCTTCCGCACATGCTCGAGTAGTTCGACTGCCATGCCTTCAGTTCAAGCACATGTGGCGAGTCGCAGACGATGAACCAGCTGCCTGCGAGCGCGCGTCACGCACAGATTAATGCGGCGCCTCGTCCGGCCACAAATTAAGAGACTAGCACTTTTATTTGAGCGGGACCATCGAAGCAACACGAACTCTCTTATCTTCGCGGCTCCTGGAGCCGTCCACGAGTCACCTGCGACGTCTTCGACGGGCGGCGACTGTCGAAGCCCGGCAGCGAGACGCGGCCGTCTAGCGCTTTAATAGGGCGCGAATGACTTCCGATCTGGGCTGAGCACGCCGGTCGGCGCACCACGCCGCCACTGCCGCAGATCACCAGGTCAAGCACTTCACCGTCTTGCGCAGACGAGGGATCTCGTCGAGGCGCGGCTCGGTCGCGGGCAGCGGCCGTGTCCGAATGAGCAACAGCGTGGGCGCCGTGTCGGCCGTCTCGCGGACGCCGGGCAGCTGCGGCAGTCGGTGGTGGCGCACGGCTGGTGCCGCCTCCAGTAGGCCACCGTACAGCCGCTCCGACGGCCACTGCTGGATCAGCTCGTGCATCCGGTACTGGGTGCAGAGCATGCGCACGGCCGAGCCTCCCGCTGCAAGCTCCGCCTGGCCGGCTCCATCAAAGAGACGGCAGACCCGGCGCGTCCCGTCCAGCTCGCTCGGATGGTCGTGGCAGCTGACAGCATGGTCGGCGGCCAGCCAGCAGCTTCCGGTAGCGCTGCGCCGCCAGCCAGCAGGCGAAAGCCTCCACCGACTGGAGCACTCCGTCATCACCACCAGGTCTAAACGGCCTCCGACTCCCAAGCGAAGGGCGCCCCAGGGCCCTTCCTGCACTCGTATTTGGCCAAGTGCAGAGAAACCACTTTAAGACTTTCTATGAAGATTGTCATTCGTGTTCTTATGTATACTGGAGGCAGCTTTTGTCATGGTGACGATATTGACACAATTATCATCAAGAGCATCGGCTAGATTGTCCACCCACAAAGTCAGCAAGTTTTCCCTGATTCGACTGGGTACCTAAAGACAACCATGTTCTGAAACTCCGCCTCCGCCAAACGCTCGACTAAGTTGTCAACAGCGGTGTTGGAGGGCGCACACGCCAGAATGCGATGTCCCAGCTTCAGGTGCTGCAGAATGATCTCGACAACGGCGGTGGTCTTGCCCGTGCCGGGCGGACCGTGGATGACGGCCAGCCGCCGCTGACGTAGCGCGAACTCCACCGCCTCGCGCTGCGACGTGTTCAGTCGGGTGTTGAAGAGCTGCAGCTCTCCATTTGCGTTGATGAGCTTCGCCGGCAGCTCCGCCACCGACTCCAGCGGCCTCTCAGCGAACAGAGCCTCTCGCAGCCGGCCGGCGCGACCCGAGATAGTGCTGAGACCCTGCAGAACCCCCCGCATCCTCCAGTGCATAGTGTCATCATCAACTCTGTTGACCTCCACCACTTTATTCAGAGTGAGGTTTTCGTCATAGTTCATGACGAGTGTCAGCTCATAATCTGTGACGAGGTACACCACCGCCCTTGGGTCTGCCTCGAACTCCTCGCTGTCCTCTCTGATCACCCACACGGGCTCGCGGGCTCGGATGTTGTGTTTGGGCAGCAGCTGACCGTCGTCCCCGTCCAGCCGCACCCCACACGCCGGAGACGTGAGTGTCCGCCCGTCATTGGCCACCAACAGCGCCCAGCTTGCGAAGTCGGCCTCCTATCGTTGTTCGATACGGCGTCGTGCTCCAGATCCAGGAGAGGCAGGTCGAGCTGCGTCGTCCGGAAGCCAGGTTCGTGGGTCGGGCTGGTAGTTCCTGCAACAACCGGGACAGTGCATCCGTCAGCAGCGGTACGTGGAAGGGAGCTCGTGGGAACGATTCAGCTCCAAACTTACAGCATTGATTGCTAAGCTGAGTATTGTTGTATTGTGGTCAGCAAAGTAAGGGACCGGTAACCGCCAGTCTTACCAGTATGTACAAAGAGGGTAACTATTGAATGTTTGGTGTCAATAAGCACCAAGTGAATTAATGTTAGGTAAACGAATGAACGAATGAATGGATGTTTAATGAAATATTATGAAGATAATGTAACTTAACTCTATTCTTTGCGGGAGGCAGATGCCAGATTCTTTCCCCGGTATGTTTTTTTTTTCGCTTGCCGCTTCTAAACCGCTAACAAGGACGTCGTCACAAACTGAAAATTACTAGTGACAAATCCAGGTGCACGTGTACTTTAACATGGGTGATGGGACTATACTGTGGGACCCTCACAAAATTTCAACACACGACCAGGGTGTTAACCCCTACCACAGGGGTTATATTTAAAATTTACTCATGCATGGGGCGTGATAGTTGAGGTTTCGCAGTTATCTGCCATGTGAGGACACATGGCAGACAACTGCGTGGTATGTCAGTGTCGTCCACTAGAGTTCGACATGGCTGCACTTTTCCTTGGCCTAGCCGCCACACAGCCATGGCATCACAGCCACAGCCAGCACAGCCACTCACAACATGTCAATGCTGCGATGGCTAGCCGTGAGGATTTTTTGTAAATGTATAATTTGTCTGTATTTACAGTCTATGGTTAATGGTCACATGCCAAGGCTTCTTTTAACCATGATTGGTTTGTAAGATTGATGCAAAACAAATCCCAAAGTACGACTATGCAGCCACAGCGTAGCCACCAGCCATGACTATAGATTTTCCAGTCCAGCCCACCCCATTAGCCATGGGGTTCGGCCAGCCATAAGGATAGCCGCCACATGAAGGACTCTATCGTCCACCATCGTATTGTGTGTTCAATACCCACTGCTTGGGCGCACGCGGACTCCTGCCCTCTGTGTTGATATCCAATAAACCTGCGTCGTATGTCCGCTCGCCACCAGCTGAGGTCTCCATCGACACTACCAACTTCAACCCGGCTGGTGTGTAGTTGCAGCACCTGCACCGTGAGTCCGCTCACCGCCAGCTGAGGTCTCCATCGACACTACCAACTTTCACCCGGCTGGTGTGTAGTTGCAGCACCTGCGTCGTAGCCGCTCACCGCCAGACTGAGGTCTCCATCGACACACCAAAGTTCACCGCTGCGTGTGTAGTTGCAGCACCTGCGTCGTGAGTCCGCTCCCCGCCAGCTGAGGTCTCCATCGACACTCCGCATTTACAACCCGCTGATGAGTGGCTTTGTGAGCGCACGGGCGGCCCGCCCTCGTTTGACAAGAAAATGCTTGCACGACGCATGCGCGACCCTGCGCCAGCGGCGGCCGGCAGGCGGCCCGCTGCCAGCTGGCGGCCAGCAGAGCCGCGATCTTCCCCGAAGCAGTGCTGTGCTTGTGCGTGCATTGGACCTTGTTTTCAGTCTTCAAGTTACCGTTTTAGAGTTGCGGAAGGCTGTCAATTGTGCTGTGCGTCGTGATCGGAGTAACAAGTACTATTGTAAGCTGTGATGAGTGTGCGATTCGTGCGTTCTTCTTATCTTATAAATGCAGTTAGTTGTGAATTTGTTATCGATAAACATTATAGGTATGAAACGTCTATATGTCTTATGCCCTCCCGTCACAATCAAGTATTGCGTATCCGATCGGAGCAGCACTGATTGGAGAAACGAAGCTTCTATAAACATATGAGTAGGTATGCTTCTATAAATATATAAACCTATGCGTAGCTGACTGTGATCCATAGTAGCTATGATTATGTATGCAGTATGAGACTGCTTGATGATTATGATTTGTAATGTTGATGTTGATACCAGAGGTCAAAAAGTGTCTGACTTTCTATAACTGGTTGCAGATTTTCTTTTCAAAAACGTATTTTGCAATCAGCTGTGCATGCCATCACATAGAAGCCTTCTTGATTTTTAGCTATGGCGTATATTCGTGTTGGGGAATACCTTCTGCGCGAAGTCGAACCCAATAGAGGCTGTGAGTAGGGAGATAGCATCCTCAAGGTCAAAATTTAAAACACCTTTCCCTACCCTAATTTGCTCCCAATGACACACATTCTGCACATACTTTATATTTCCTAAAAATAAGAAAACTCGTGTCACCGTTGCCATATTCCTTGCCTAATATGATTTGCCGGCCCCTTCGCGCCCGTGTTTTCGTTGCCGTTGCCAGATTAACGGCGGTACAGGACCCCCACGGGTGGTCCGGATAAACGCCTGGTAGTCTCGTGGGTTACGCAGGCCGTCCTATTGTAAACTGAGGGGAATTCCGGTTCAGGGGTCTGGCTCAGGCTCTAAAAATGGCCGGATTTCTGTAACTGCGATTTAGGCCGGAAATTCCCATACGGAAGGACCAAACTAACTGGACCATCACGACAGGTACTTTTTTCTACCTCGCTCTGACTTCAGAAACCACGGTAAAAACAAAAAGTGTGGTTAGTCGGGGCAACTAAATTGTGCAATTTGTCAGAGCATGTTCTAAACGAAGGATGAAGCATTTAAGCATGAAGCATGGCAAGGCGTTGCAACTGTCAAGTGTCAATGGGCCATGTATACCCAAATTCTTTCTCCTTTTTTAAGTTCTTCCAAATTCTCTCTATCCAGGGTTAGAGGGAAAGTCAGTTTTTAGACCTCTGGTTGATACATTGATCTGTTTATAAAAATGAACACTTGGGTCAATACAATGGTTTTGCACGAAAATTTACCTTTATCAGTCGCTCAGACTGGGAAGAATGGCGCGGGTAGTCATGAGTCAAGTCAGAGCATGCTCAGATTTGAGATTGGCATCAGTCTTGCGAGTTGCGACACCTCGACACCTGACGCAGCGGGGACCGTACGCCTCTCCCAGTGGTACAAACGAACTACAACATCACGCCCGGCTGAGGCTTCGATCGAGCCCCCGCATGAGTATGATTGCGACACCTCGACACACCATGGCAGCGTTGACCGTTAAAAACGTTTCCTTAGTGGTGGACGAACTTCCGTAATACGCCCGGCCTTATAAGTTCATTTTGAACCCTGTTGCATGTAATGCAGGGGTTTCAAATGATGACGCCCGGCTTACAAGTCATTTGAAACCCCCTGCATGCTAATGCATACGAATGCGATGCTAAGGCTGCTCGGGACCACCTACAGAAGGAGAAGCACTACAACGCCTCAGCCCACACACTGACGCCGCTCAAGATCGGAGCCGACATCCGACTTCAAGACCCGGTCAGCAGGCCGTGGGACAAGATGGGCGTCATCGTCGGCGTCGGATACAAGCGGGACTACCACGTCAAGCTTCCCAGTGGTCGGGTCTGTGGAGGAACAGACGCTTTCTCCGGCCCGCGCACACGCCGTCTACACCTGACGGGTCATCGCCGACTGAGAACGACGAGTCTTCAAACTCAGACGACGACGCGCCACAACGACGCGTACGGTTTCAGCTGCCCTCCTCGATTCTGAGGCGCAGCACACGGCAGCAACGTCTTCCGGACAGGCTCGGCTACAACAGCTTCCAACTTTCTTTACAACTTCCTGCGGAAGTTCCGTGGAGGAGGGAGATGTTCTGGTCTGTGCCTCGCCCTCCACTCTGCACCGGTTCGAACCGGTCCGGCGTGACCAGGCACCAGGTCATCCCGCCGCCCCGGGGCGGCGGCCGGTCACGCGATGTATGCTCCGGGCTGTGATTGGTTGGTGGCTATGTGGAGAGGTGATGTGCGGTGTGAATCGGTGAGGGGGAGTCAGTTGGTGTTCGGCCCGCAGCGGCAATACACGTTCCTGTGCTCAGCCAGTTTGTGAACTCAACAGTTTTGACATCTGTAACATCCCCAGTCCCCAGAGTATTTGAACGGGTGATTCTGAGCCAATAACGTCGCCACTCTTTACTATATAGTATATGTTGATGATGGTCGTCTTGTTTTACATTTGGCCATACATTAGCCATACATTTGGCAGCGTGAAGGTTTTCTCTGTTTCCAGAATTACTTGATATGACGTCATTAACCCAATATTAAATGTAACTTTTATAAAATAAGGCACTGTTTCGAAAAACAAATGTTCATATCGGTTCGGCAGCGATTACTTAATATTTAGCATCACATGCGGCGTACATTTGAAAACTTTTGGGAAGGTGGGAGGGGACAGTCCCAGGGGGTGGCGAAGTTTAGTTCCGACTAGGCCTGGCAACCCCACCGTGACGTCACCGCGAGGACGCCCGAGGGCATTAATGATTGAAAGCAACGGAAGATGTGGTGAGTTTTCAATAATTATTTTTAAAAATACATCGAAATGCTTTTTTTATTACAAAAATGTATGCCTATGCCATGTTTCGCCATCATCTTCCTGCTATCCAGATCCGGGTTGATATATTGATAACGGCTCATCTTTTTCATTGGCAAGACTTTTACCAGCTACCTAAGGGCCAGCCACTGAAGGGCGACTATTAGTACCAGGCAAGTACGATTATCACCCCAAATGTTCTGAGCCCACTTTGGATGTACGAATGGAGTACGACTTGGTTTTAAACTCGACTGCTGGATGGATTACAGAGTTTGATCAAAGTACGATAGTTATGTATGAAAGCGTTTTTTTTAGGATAAGAAATACAGTTTTGATTTCGATCAATGTAAGATTTCAACCTCCCCGTTGGGAAGCGGTCATTTCGACAAAGGTCACATCTTTAAGGAAAGTTCACTGGGAGGGGGGGGGGTATTTTCACTGGCGGATCTAGGCTTCAAGTTTGGAGTGGTACAAATTTCGCTCCGTTCCGTCAGCGAAAAGCTGTTGACCGGGGGGAGGTGGTGGCGTCGGGTACACGGCTCGAGGATTCGTTGAGCGGGAGGCGGGGGCAGGCCCGGCAGGGGTGTAGTAATTCCTATTCAGTTGAGGGCCGCCTTCAGCCCCTTCCCCAGCTTGGCTTAAGCCAGGCGCGGATCAAGGGGGCGCTTTGGCGTGCGCCCCCCCCCCTCTGAGTCGGGTCTCACATATGACGCGCCCGTAAAACGCAACTTTTTACATTGAGAGCCCCCCTGACCGAAGTCCTGGATCAGCCTTATAAGCCCCCAACTTTGACGAAGAAGTGGGTCAAATCCGAGGAAAAATTTGTATTTTTTTTTGTAGATTTTGATGGTACTTTAAGCGATTTTTTGCTGCTCAGCCCCCCTTCCCCCAACTTCTCAGGAGAAGCTACGCCCCTGTGCGGGGGTGACGACAGGTCTTCACCGTAAAAGATTCGCTGACCGGGCCCGTGGGGACCAGAGTATATATATCGTGGGGACATAACACGTTTTTCTTATCGTCGACTGCGGTGGGATTAGGGCGTCCACTGGAGGGGGGGGGGATTTGAAGGCACTGCTGGTGACAAATCCCCTAGTTAACATGCTTTAATAGGCCCTGATTTCAAGGTTCGACACCATTCTGAAATATGTCAGGAATAGCAAGAAAACTGTGACGCGCAGCACCGCCAAATTTGACACAGCTATTCTGGCACTAATTACCCACATTGTGTTAAGCTCTGACCTCGGGTCATCTTAGGTCAAGTGAAGTGATTTTAATTCCAACAATTTTGTGGTTGTGCCAAAGCCACAGTATTTTTCCGTGAGATTTGAACTTCCAGTATTTCATACGAGCGTACCCTTCCCGTTGCGACTCTTGGACTTGGAAGTTGGACCTCAGGTTCTCTGATGACCACGAGCCGCCATTGGTTACAACCTCTTAGCTTCCCGCAATCTCTAAAACTCCTGACTAGCATCAGACATTGTGACTACACTGTTCTGTTTACTGTTTTGTTCTGTTCACGATAACGATTCAGCGCAAACAATTTCATCAGCCGTTCAGAATCACTAATCAGGTGACCTTAGGTGATAGGTCATCAATGTGACCTTCTAAATGCAAGAAGCCCATATAGGCATTGCAGCAAAATGAAATTACAGCAACGGCAGGACCAATTTGCTCGCTGTATAAGCACCAATTGATTCAGTGCATATGAGTTGATAAGCCATTCTAAAACTGGTGACCTCAGGTGTTGTGCATGTGGTGTAGCACCCAGGGAGATACGCCCAGGGGCACGGGGGCATCCCCTGAATACAAATAAATTCTACTAGATTATAATGTGATTGTCAGACGCCTGACCTACCGCCAACAGCATATGGTTGAGAAGCATTCTGTGTTTTTCTCTACCGAATATTTGGCGCACAATCCATTGCATCAAAATTCTGGGTGCAATGGCACCACCAAGGCGTCCAGCGTAGTGAGTGTATTTTTTCCAGTTGGGTGCCCATGGGCCCCTCCAACCTGCCCGGGAGCCCCTGTGACTAGTCCAGGGGCCATCTGTGCTGTCTAGGGGCCCATCTGACTTGTTCAGGAGGTCCTCTGACCCGCTCAGGGGCCCCTTTGGCTTGTCCAGGGGCCCCTCTGACAATGGCATGCACAGGGCTCTTTTAAACATCCAAGGGGCACTCTGGTCTTTCAAAGAGGGCCCTGGTGGTCCTGCATGGTCTCAAGGTGCTCTAAACTGACTTAGGACCATATGTTAATATTATTTTTAATATGATGATATAATTATTATTGGCATACATATGTAACTTTTAAATACAATTGTGCACTGATATTGCCGGCAGACCACAACAATGAACGTTTCTCCCTTTGCACGATCTTCCACAACATATTTCAGATCGTATCTAGATCAAGGGCGGATCCAGGGGGGGGGGG